>ML682091.1:730199-756943 GCA_007922195.1 Podocnemis expansa
ACACACACACACACACACACACACACACACACACACACACACACACAGAAGAACATGTCCTGCAGTTTATCTGGTATAGTTACCAGTCCAGATCATGGCTTGAGATCACACCTTGAGTTTGTTGCTGGAATTTGTAGCTCACAGCAGCTACCTGGCCAGCAAAGCCAGGCATGAGGAAGAGCAGGGTCTCTGTCAGGCACACAGCTGTGCACTGACACTCTTGGTTGCTGTGCAGTACATTGCCCAAAGCTACACAGTCTCACCCATCTTATAGATATGTCTCTTTGTCCATGGATGTTGTGCGCACATGGCTTCAGGGTATGGCATGGCCATAACTTTGATCCTGTTCTTGATGGGGCATTTTGTCCCTTTCTTTCTAGGGTGGAGTCTTCTTGCTTTTGCAGGGTTTGTCTGCCTTGTTCTTCAGTGATTAAGGTGGTGCTGGTAGTTTGTCATCAAGACATGCTGGTGATTGGAGACAGATACTGTCACTCACTCACTCACTCTCTCTCTCTCTCTCTCACACACACACACACACACACTTCACATATCTAAAAAAAGTTTCAGTCAAACCTAGATTAGGCAATATAACATGAAGCTACCCAAAGGGGTAGTTGTGTTAGTCAAGTTCAGTAAAACAAACAAGCAAGGAGTCCTGTGGCACTTAGACTAAAAAAATTATTTTTTTGCACGAGCTTTAGTAGGAGAAAAATCCCACTTTGTCAGATTCCTTATGCATCTGATGAAGTGGGAATTTTCTCCTATGAAACTCATGCAAAAAATAAACACAAAAGTAAATCATTCAAAATGCAGTTTTGTTTACAATATGGAGGGGAAAGTGAATGAAAGAGCAGAGCATTTTTATCAATGAATATTCTGTGTAGAACAAGGGTCTCACACATGTGACCCACAGGTCATATGTGACCCCTAAAGCTATATCCTGCAGCCCGCAATGACAGTGTTGGTGCCACTATTTGGAATATTGTTATATGAAAAGTTTTCAGTGATGTGGGCCTCAGGCTAATGTACTAGTCCTCATGTGGTGCTCATGGTAATTTGAGTTTGAGACCTCTGATGTAGAAATTTCTATATGAAGCAGTTCAATGGTGTAAATTCATCGTTAGCCGTACATAGGGCCCCAGCACCCTCACTCCTACCCTATGTCAGCTGGGCTCTTCCTCGCTGCTGCAGCCCCCTCTTCTCCCAACCTTAGACTCAGCATCCACTCATGCCAATGCATCCACCTAACCCACACATCCCTGCCCCTCCCCAGCAGCCAGCTCCCCTTTCTGTGCCCCTCTCCCCTTCCTGCCCGCTGTTGGCAACAGAGAAGGGAGGAGGCTATGGTTGGGAGCAGGCAATGGTTTAGATCAGTAGTTTTCAAATTATGGGTCAGGACCCAGTACTGGGTTGCAGAGCTTTAAGTACTCAGTTGAGGTGACCCCTGCCTGCTGCTGCCACTGAAAGACCGGACTGCATTGCTCAGAGATGTAACTGTTGGGTCAGGGGCAAAAACGACTTTTTTTTTCAACTGGGTCCGAAGAAAAATGTTTGAAAACCACTGCTCTAGACACTCCACTGAGAACAGGCCTGGGAGTTGGTCAGCAGTGGGAGGGGACAGTCTCTGCTATGGGTGGCACTGTCAAGAGACAGATATTCTCTCCAGCCTGGGCTTTGATGGAGCAGATGATCAGGGAAGCTAGGTTTTTAGCATCCAAACAAGGACTGAAATAAGGGCGGAGCCTCCCAGAGAAGATGTTAGTGAAAGTAAAGAGCAGGCACCTGTCCATCACATTGTAAAATGAGACCTCGCCCAACTCGTAGTCCAGGAAAATCCCCACCTGGCTGGGCCTGATGCTCACAGGGAGAGGGGTTGGAGGGGAGGTGAGGGCCTTGTATTCCCCATCCCTCAGCCACAAGGCCCAGTGTCCATTCCCAGGTGAGCATGTGACTGACTCCTTCCTGCTCACAGATTCCCTACAAACCCCCAGTGGAGCAACGCCCCTGTTGGTAATTATTTGATGTTGTTTGCATTGGGGCAGCTCGTGCCATAGAGGCCACCTAGGCAGTTGCCAAGGGCTGGGCTGGGGCTGCTCCACTGCCCACCCGTGGCTGGCAGCACTGGTAGTAGGAATTTTGGTGCCTGGGGTGCACCATAGGTAGCAGCTCCAAATGCACGATCCCTCATTAAGCAGCAAAATGTGGCTACTCTGTGGCACCCATGGCAAAGCCCCAGGCACCCTGCCACAGTTTACAGCAGGGGTCTCAAATACGCAGTCCATGGGCCGCATGCAGCCCCTATAGCTATTTCCTGTGGTCCGCAATGACACTATTGCTAGTGATATTTGCAATATTGTTATATTAAAAGGTTTCAGTGGTGTGGCCCTTGGCTTAATGTATTGGTCCTCATGCGGCCCCGTACTAGACCTCATGGGGCCTTCATGGTGATTTGAGTCTGAGACCCCTGGTTTATGGTCTTGGCAACCAGACTCCCACGCACAGCCAGACGCCGGAAGTGGCAGTGCCATCCCCCACCTGCAGCCAGATCCATGGCCAGGGTCAGGTCCTGACAGCAGCCGTGCTGCTCTGCCTGGGTGGGGTGGGGGTGGGAGTCAAAATTACTTGGCCTAGGGTAGCACGAAAGCTTGGGCCAGCCCTGGTTTACATCTGTTTCATTAGAGGGTAGCAACGTAGATAAATTGTTTTCTTGTCTGTTACTGCTGTTCTCTTAATTAAGAGGTCAGAAGGGAATATTAACATCTCGATGGGCCTTTGGTGTAACAACATAATTTGCCTGTATCACTCTTTGAGGTTTAAATACACTCTCTGTTGACTGTGCTAATGCCACTAATCAGCCCCTAGAAGATGAAGGTTTTACTTGAAAGGACAACATACACTCACAGAAATATCTATGGACTCTCTTGACAGTGCACATGGCTCTTGCTGTCTATACTGTTTGATGAAACACCCACAGACTAAAGATCAAATATCGCCCTCATCAAAGCCCATGTGAGCAAGTTACCTCCAAGTTCCAACCTTATTTCACTAAAAAGGAAGCTTCAGGCCTGATCCCTTTTTATCTCAAATGTGTCTACACTTCTCAGGGAAAGTTTGGATCACAAGGCTGGGATTTGAGAACCAGCCTGGAATCGCTATAATTTTCTTGGGAGAAATTGGACAAACTCTGCACATGGACTATTGAGTAGTCATTTCTCTGGACTGGATTTCTAAGAAATAAGCTCTAAACAAGGACTGAGGGCTCCAAAGCTGTTCGAGTAATTTCAAAGGCTTATTCTTCACTGCATTTACTTTTCCCTTTTATACTGTAAGTTTTCCATTTCTAGTGCCTGATGAAGTGGGATTCATCCACAAAAGCTCATGGGATAAATAAATTTGTTTGTCTTTAAAAGCACCACAGGACTCCTTGTTTGCTTTTGTGTCGGTGTCTCCCCCCCTCACTTGCTCCCCCTCTGGAACTTTTAACATGCCTCCCCCTCAAAGACTTTGCAGTTTTAAAAGCTTTGCAATTCACTGACCTTGTCTATTTTGAAACTGATCTAAGAGTTTTATTTTCATCTGTCTATGTATACGCACCTTTAAACAATTACTCTTTCCCTTTTTAATAACTATGGGTATGTCTACACTTGGGGCTCTTAATTCGAGTTAACAAGGTTGACTTTAAGTCAACTTAAAGTTGATCTTGTTAAGTCAACCTAAGGGTACATTCACACTGGAGGGCTCTGTTAAGTCAATCTTGTTGATTTAGCAGAGCCTCCAAGTAGATACCCCCATCTAAATTGCATTACTTTGACTTCATAAAGTCAACAACACTTAAGTCAACCTTAAGGGCAGGTGTTATTAAGTCGACTTAAGCAAGTGCTTAAGTAGACTTAATAAATTCCAAATGTAGGTGCAGCTTTCCTTAGGTCAGCTTAAGGAGGATTAAGTCGACCTAAGGCTCTAGTGTAGACATACCCTGTTACCTTAGTTAAGAAGTAGTGGCTTTAGGTGTGCATTTGGATAAGATCTGAACTGTTCATTGATCTGTTTGGTAAAGTGTCTGATCCTCTAGGAATGGTAGAACTTTTTTACATATGATGGATAAAGATTGTCAGTAATCCCCATCATATTTGACACGAGTGTCTGGGTGTTGGCCAAAAGGCTCAATAATTTTAAGGATTTTTTTTTTGGTCTTCAGAATGACCAGTGAAGTGATCGGAATCTATTTGCTGCTGGCTTGGTCTATCTTACAGAAGAAAACGCACCAGAAAACGAACCAGTATTTAGAGCTTTGCCTGCCCCATTCTTTGCAGTTTGTCCTGTTAAAGTTATCTCAGCACGGCTCCCCTGAAGCCAACATCACAACTTGTCACACTATCTCAGAAAAGCTAATAAAGAGATGTACCTGAGGGAAAGTTCACATTGTGAATAATTTTAAAAGGTGGGACATTTTAATTTAGAGAGGAGACATGGCAGAGAAATACAAAATAATGAGTGAGAGAGAGAAGTCGAGTGCTTGGGCCTATCTTCTTCCCTAAGATGAGCACAAGAGATACTTGTGATGCTGTCTGGATTTAGGAAAAACAACAAGGAGTTGTGTGACACTTTAAGACTAACAGATTTATTTTTTGCATGAGCTTTAGTGGGAGAAGGTCCCACTTCCTCAGATGCTTCGAAGATGGGTGATCTTACAGAAAGGATCATTTATGATTGTTTTTTATATTAACAATATTTCATACTTGCAATAATTCATAAGTGATACACCATGTTTGATACCAATGGAGAAGTTGCTATCTGTTAGGAATTATTCTATGGTTTATATGTACGGGTTGTATCTGTTTTAGGAGTTAGGAATATGGTTGTTTTATTTGTGTTTCAAGTTGTTGGTGAATGCCTGCAGCCGTGCCCATTAGGGAACCCCCAGGTATAGTGGGCCCAGGGAGAAACCGACTGAGCCACTAAGACTTGTCCATGTGACTCAAATCCAGTTTGATTTGCAAAAATTCCACACAACACTATGAAAGCCAGAGGTGATAAAAGGCAGCAGCAGCAACTCCATTTTGTCCTCAGCCTCCAGTCTGCAACCACTACCCACCTGGACACCCATCTGTGATTGGACAAAGGACTGAGACCCACCCAAGTGCTGGGTGTCTGCCAGAGGAACTGGACTAACTAGCAAAGTCCAAATTCTTCCAAGGACTTGCTTTATGTGAACTATAAATCATTTGGTATGTATATGATTCACTTTGACCCATCAACATCTCATATTTTGTTTTCTTTCTTTTTACATTAAACCCTCAGCTTTAAGGATTTTAAAGGATTCACTGGCAGCATGGTATTTTGGGTAAGATCCAAGCCTATATTGTTCTGGGTGATGTGGCTGGTCCTTTGGAGTCAGGAAAACATATTTCTTTCAGAGAACCAGTGGCTAGGTGGGGACCGGAGAAGCTGATGTGCAAAAACAGGGGCTGCTTCTATTTTGTTATGCTTTTTGATGACCGGTGTGGGTAATCCAAGCATGTTGTGCGCATGAGTGGGAGACTGCTTTAAGTACCACCCATCAGTATTTTGGGAGTCTGACTCCCAGTTTTGCAGCTTGCCCTGATTTCTGCACATTCAGGAAGTTATCCCAGGATCCGCGGGTCACAATATTCAATCTGAAATGCAGCAAATTTTAAACTATAAGAGGAAACGCTGTTTTTATGGGATACATAATTAACTTGTGGAACAACTTGTCACAAGATAGCCTTGAGGTCAAGAGATTAGCAGGAGTAAAATGAAAGAATATTGACATGGATCATGTGAACATACAGAATTATACAGGAGAGGATTAAAATAAAAGAGACGAGGAAAGAAAATTCTGACATAGAGAAAGGATCCAAAAGGGTGAAGGCATTGATATGGAATGTGACTATCCAGAGTCATCACAGCTCCCAAAAACATAAGCATCCTGGAAGGGAGAGAAGCCCCCTCCTGCAGCAGAGCTCAAGGCAAACCCTAACTGACAGGGGTCAGGCGGGAACTTTCCCTGCAACAGCTCAGTCTATCACTGGCTACTCGGGCTTCTTGCCTTTTCTCTTGAAGCTGTAGGTGATGGGCTGGCTCTTGTCACAGGCAGGATCCCAGGCTGGTTGGGCCAGAGATTGATTTGCTCTGGCAGCTCCTGTGCTCTTCAAAGATTCTTTTTTAGAGTCTGATCCAGCAAAACACTTGAGCGCTTGCTGATCAGGGCTGGTTTGACTCATGGGTTTAAAGCCCAGCCTGTGGCTAAATTCCCAGGGCCTTAGTGAATCTGTATTAAAAACCTGTTTAGATAAATATCCCCAGGGAAAACCAGCTTCTTTGAAGATAAAACTCTTATGGCAATCAACTATTAGTATTGGCCGAGAGAAGTGACACCCCAACACCCAACCTATTAGCATTTTTGTTTGTCTGTCTGTCTGTGTGGGTAGGTGACAGTTTTGAACATACAACATCCAGGTCCATCTTTCACAAGTAAAAAGCATGGCTCCTTTCTGCTTCTTTGAATTATCCCCTTCTGTCTGTTCTGGAAGAATCATTTTAACAGACATTTCATCTTGCCAGTTCTTCCTACACTTGCAAATCTTTGCATAAAGCTCACAGCACTTTGGGGAGAAAAACCCTCTGGAGCAGAATTCGGCAACCACTGGCCTCTGAGCCACATGCAGCTCTTTAACAGCTGCCTTGTAGTTTCAGGGATGCCAGGCTGTAGGGTGGGTGCCCATCTGGTTCCAGCTCCAGGGCTGAATTAGAGAAGCTCCAGGCTGGCCCAGGCTGCCCAGTTTCAGTTCACCACAGCCTCCCCTACCCTTCCACCACACACACCAGAGGCCTCAATACCCTCCCTCTGCTCCACTGCTGACAAAGAGCAGCATTCCTGGCTGCCCTACCTACCCCCAGCTGGCCGCTCCTCCCCAGGGGGTGGAAAGCAGCCAGCCTGGAGCTGCTGCTTTTGACAGCAGGGCCCCAGATCAGGCCCATTCAGCAGAGTTTGGGCCACTTTGTCCCTGTCCCTCCAGCACTAAACAGGCCCAGTCCAGTAAGGTGACCTCTATACCATGCAGGGGTGGGGGGGGCCAGGGGCAAAGGGGCCTAAAGTCTGCTCCAGAGCCCTGTCCCCCAAAAGCAGCAGCCCCATGCTGGCTGCTCTCCGCCTGCCAGCAGAGTAAAGCGGAGTGGAGGGAAGGAGCTTTCTGACTCCAGTTGTCTCTCCCCTTCACCACGACAGCACCAGAGGCTGTGGCATGGCCACCTGGCCTCCTTTGGTCCATGTGGAGGTAGGGCAATGAGATGTCAGCATCCCAAAACTGGGCAGTCTGGGCCAGGGCCTCCCTAATCCAGCTCTGGTGCTGGGACTGGCTACTAGCCCCCTGCAGCCTGGCAGAGGCTGTTGGCACCCCGGGGGCTGTCACATTTGTCCTCCCCCATTGCCTCATGGTTCCCCATCCTCTGCATCCCCCTCTGCACAGAGGCAAATGTGTCTTGGCCCCCCAGGGGGGCACCATCCTGGGGCTGAGGAGGGGTTGCCAGGGGGCCTACTGTGGGGAAGGACTGCTGGGAGCTGGAAGGTACACCTGGCTTGGGAGCCAGGGATGCCAGGAGAGCTAGTGCCATGGGGCTGGGCAGGGAGCAGAGGTGGCTGCAGGGGGACGGGTGGTGCTGCTAGGTCAGGTGTGTGGGGGCACTGTCCTGGGGATGGGTGGGAGCACAGGGTGACTGCTGTGAGCTGGAAGGGCCAACTGGGCATGGGAGGATGCTTGGAACCAGGAGGACTGGCCCAGTAAATGGGGGGGGGATGAGTAGCCATACTGTGCAAGGGGGGGCAAACAGCTGGGCTGGGTGGCGGAAGGGGCTGCAGCCGTGCTGGGGATGGGGCACAGCTGTTGCAATGGGAGCTACACCTGTTGCACTCTCAAAATACAGGTTTATTTGGAAAAATGGCTCTTCTTGCCTTTCGGGTTGCCAAGCCCTGCTCTGTGGGGACTTTCAAAGATGCCTTGGGGATTTGCACAGTGATGCTCATTGATTTAAACAAAAACTGAGTGCTCAGAGCCCTTAGGCTGCTTACTTCATTGGTTAGCAGCATCTATTACCAGGGAATTAGGAGCAGGGTGAGAAAAAAGAAACTCCATATCCGTAGGAGGGATATAATACTTCCTATCATATCTTTTGTTAATTGGGGAAATTGTAGCCAGAGTTCGCCATATCAGATTGGCCGGTTCCAGAATTGCTTCATTCATAGGGATTGCAATCTTGGCAGGAGCTGATGAATGTAATATTTTAAGTAATTTATGTTGAGATTCAGCAACTTCTTGAAGAGGGATGTCCAGGTCCTGCGCAACTCTTTTAAACAGTTCGCTAAATTGTTTCAAGTCATCCGGAGGGTTAATTGGGTGTTGAATGAACATTTCCTCCTGTAGTTGAGAAGTTGCTGGGGAGTGATGAATGGAGTCATTAGACTTAATTGTTTCAACTGAGTGATCTCACTGAGGTGAAGTGATAAAGGTATTAACACTCCCAGCAGGGGAGGTGTGCTTGTCCTCCTGAAAGGTTTTGTTTGGCAGCTTGGCTGGAGGAGGAGATGACCCGGTGTCATAGTGAGAGTGAGAATGAGGGTGTCTGGATGAACACCGTGAATAATGACGGTGCTTGTGCCTGTCAGGAGCATAGCCGTGGGAGGGAGGGAGTGAACGGCAGCAGCTGTGATGAGGAGAAGAGTAATTAGATGAGTAATGTGATGCCTGACAGGAACTACGCCAGCGACTGGATCGCCCAGGTGATAGTGACAGGGACGATCGATGGCTATAGCCAGGGCTGGGAGAAATGTAATGAGTCTTATGTGGTCTTTTGCGAGGAGGTGAACCCCTGTCATGAGGCAGGTTCACTGTTTGCAGTGCCGGTAGAGCTGTCTTGGAAGTGGAGAGGCTTTGCTCCATGACCGGAACAGCCGGTGCCGACGGTGTGGGCATGCTGTCGGTATGCAGCTGCGGTGCGGCATTTGCCGGCACTGATGGAGCCGATGGGCTATGAGGAATGAGCGGAACCGAGTCTGGTTGTTTGGACCTCGGTTCCGATGAAGCAGCGAGCAGGCTGCGCTTGGTTGCTGTTGACTGTTTCTCCCGGCTCCGCTTGGAGGCGCGGGAAGATAAAGACCGCAAATCACCCGAGGATCCTGTAGCCTCTGGGGTGTTCGGGTTTGAGGGTTTGGTCGCTTCCTTCTGAGAGGAATCAGCCGACTTTGGCTGAGGGCAGGCTGGCACCGTGGGGCAGAGCGACTTTTCCATGAGGAGAATTTTTAAGCGAAGCTCTCTGTCCTTCTTCGCTCTGGAGCTAAGGTTTGCGCAGTGTTGACACTTCTGGGGAACATGTTCCTCCCCCAGGCATCTAATGCATAGTGCATGGCCATCAGATAAAGGTATGGCCTCATTGCACTGTGAACACTTCTTAAAGCCTGGTGATACCGGCATGCCTGTGGAGTGCGGTTAGGCTCCGACTCCGCTTCGGCAGTTTTTTTTTTTTTTTTTTTTAAGATTCGCAAAAAAGGTAAGTAAAGTAACAAAATGATGACTGAAACCTATCTTCTTTTTGCAGAAGGGGACCGAAAAACGCAAAGAGAAGAGAGAGACCGTAGAAGACCGTGAGCTGTGCGGATGGTTGAAAAGGAACTGAGGGACAGCGGGCGTGCTCACGCTGAGCAGCTCGGGCAGCGCCGCGTGCTCGTTAGGCGCGAGTGCAGCCTGCTGTATCCCTGCTTTGAAAATGACCGTTGAGTGGTGCCTGGATGCTGCAACACCTTCAGTGGAGCAGCACGGGACATCACTCGAAGAAGAACCACACTGAACTCTGGGATTGAAGAAGCAGGGAAGCATTGCCTGATGGGGGATCTCACACCAAAACGAACAAACTCAGCAATTATCAGACCATTCTAGTCACAGACGTGATACTTGATACCCAAAATACTGAGCCTGCCTGACTGTATTGTGAGCTTCTCTGAACCATAACACCCAGCCAGGAATGTGTATTGGCCATGTAAACAAGTCCTTATAGAAAACCTTTACCCACATCCAACAGAACAGTAGTGTAGTGTGTGTCCTGTGCAAGTCCTGACTGGATCCTTTCTGAATCCTGTGTGAGTCTGGATTGAGTCCTGAGTCCTGATGCTTGGATCTAAAGCTGTATCATTTTCACTGGGATTTGGCTTTTCTTCCTTGCTGATTGCTGTGGGAGCTTTGTTTCCATCCAGCCTCTGACCCTAATCTGCACAACCTGGAAACCTTTCTGCTACACAGAGTGGTGAGACCCCCCCCCCCAGGCCTGATACAGAGAATCTAGGTAATATTGTAGCTGGGTGTTCTTCTTTCCTTCTATGTTTATCAATGCTGTAACTGGGTATTTTGGGGTATTCTTCTCTCCTTTGTAATTATTATTAGTAGTACAAGTTTTAGATACCTAGCAATAAAATGTCTTTTGTTATTAAGCCAGTTTCCAGGCTCTTTTAAGACATCATTCCCTCTCCTTTGTGGTCTTGGTTTCTTTATATCACTTTGCAGCAATGCTTCTATTACCTAGCCAAAGATCCTTGTAATGCCCACAACCCTGTAAGGTTTGCTCATTGATAGGGATAGTAGCCTGATTGACTACAGGGGCATATAAGGGTGACAGCTGACAAGTGCTGTTTTGACCCAGCCTGATTGAGTCCAGGGGCATATAAGGGTAGCAGCTGAGAAGTGCTGTGTGACCCAGCCTGCTCAAGATCCATAATCAAGCCTAGTTTGGTGTGGTACAGGGGCACATAAGGGTGGCAGCAGAGAAGTGCTGTGTGACCCAGCCTACTGAGTTCAGGGACACATAAGGGGTCAGCTGAGAGTGCTGATAGACCCGGTCTGCTGAGATGCACCTCTGTAGAAACACAAGTCACACAAGCAGCACACTAATAGAAGTACCATCTTCCCCATAGAGAAAGCAACCCTAATAAATGAGCATACCCCGAGTTGGTGGGCAAAGTTGGTAACACCGGAAGGGGGTATTAATCAGAGCCCTTTAAATGGTGTTAGCTGCCTTCCATTAGGGGTCAAAAAAGCAGTGCAGGTCAGCATAAAAAGGAAAGGTGTTGCTGTCTCCAGATAAAATGTAGGGGAGAGTCATACTGTCCCAGCTCACCCAATTAAAAGGAGCGATAGGTCCAAGAAGATCCAGAAGATCCAAGGTTGGTAATTAGGAGGGAAGGGTCAAGAAGAGTAGGGCCTTCTGTGGAACGTCCCAGTGGGCCCAACGGGCTAGTGACAAAGCCCACGTTTCCTGCTATCCTCTGCTAGATCCCCGTATGGCCTGCTAGTGGAAAATTTGAGGTGTTTATGCCACCTCCCCTGCGCAATCTTTGGGTATAGGTTGGGCAGGTTACCTTAGTCACAAGATGGTAAGGCAGCCCAAAGAGCTTTAAGATGGGGGGGGGAGGCTTTCTTGTCCCCAACCTGGAGAGGTCTAAGGCTTTCCAGGTGATAAAATCCCCCAGCTTTCAACCCTGTTCCATATAGCAATGGGGTTAAAGTGTGAGCTCCACCTTTATCCCAAGAGGCATGAGCTACCAAGACTCAGTTCTGCTAAGAGTTGCTGGACTATGTAGGATAAATTTCACGGCCCACTAATTACATCAGCCTCTAATGGTGTTTCTGTGCAGTGGGTCCCACTAACCCCAGCCCTGACTCAAGGGAATGGTGGCATTTATGGGGTAATGAGAGAAATGAGACCAGGCATGTCTCCCAACCCTGAGAGTGGTTGGATCAAGCACTAAAGGACCACCCTAGTGTGGATGGGTGTCCCATGCTATAATATGCAATATTGAAGGCTGCCTTAGGAGCCTCAAGCTAGGATTCATGTCCGGGCCTCTGGCGGGGAAGTACTGGAGGGGGCAATTTGGGTCAGGTGTCAAGGGCTGTTGGACTCCTGGGATTCTCGGTATGGTCATGTGGAAGGATAGGGAAAAACAAAAAGAAGAAAAGGGGAACAGTTTAGACAAATGGTTCCCAGCTTGATATCCGGTGACCCATCTGGGGGTCCATGGACATGTTGCTGGGGGTCCGTGGATCCTCTCCCTACCAGGGCCAGAATCCAACTGCAGCCCTGATGCACTCTGCCAGGACTGCCTCTCCCCACTCGTGGCCGGATCCCAACAGGAGGATGAGGCTGCAGTGGCTCCCTGTGAGGGGTAAAGGCAGAGGGTCATAGCCACCACAGCTCTGCTCCCTAGCAGTGCAGGCCACAGTGGCAGAGGTGTTGCTCTCTGGCTGTCCCAGTGGCACTGCCAGGGTGGTGCAGGCAAGATTACATAATCAGCCGGGGGGCTGTAAAGATTTTTTTTGTTAAAAGGGGGTCCCCAACCTAAAAAAAGTTAGTAACCACTGGTTTAGACCCCAGAGGCTTTTCCTTTCCTTTCCACTGTGGTCAGGGTCCCAATTAGCACCTCTGCTGCTATTGCCCTGTAGAGGTGATGGGGTACCCTGAAGAAGGTCCATGGAGCAGCCACCTTTGGTGGAGCCTGTGGTGAATTTAAATGGGAGGCCCCCAGTGACCGGGGGGTGAACACAGAAGGCAAGTTCAGGCCTCTGCTTTCATTGCTCCAGAGGTAGGTAAGGGCTAGGAGGGTGCCTGGGGGACTGTGGGGTGAGCATGCCCAGTGATTAGAAGGTTAGCCTGGGATCCTGGGCACCAATGTTCCCTCTAAGCTGCACTGGTGCGCTGCAGCGCAGCCCGCCACAGCCGCCAGTGCAGAGAAGCCTGCCGGCAGCGCATAGCCAGCAGCCAGAGTCCCAGCTGAGAGCACCTGTGGAGCAGGGAGTTTTCAAAACTCCGCCCAGAGAAGCTCTAACGGAACATGCCCAGAAAATCTGAGCATGCTCCGTAGTGATTCTCTGGCCCCAGGAGCTGTGGCTGGGCCGTGCAGCTCCAGCCCAAAGGCAAGTTTGTGGGGGTGGCCGGGCACAGGCCCGCTCCTGGCCACCCCCCACCCCCGCTCCCGGCGGCCCGCCTGCCCCCGCACGCCCGTGCCGCGCCCCCCCCCCCCCCCCCCCCCGCCGGGGCGCCCCCCCAGCGCAGCGAGCAACATGAGTTGCTCAGCTGCCAGCGCATCTTAGAGGGAACATTGCTGGGCACCATGGAGCATGTGGTCCCTTTCCTCTGTGAATAGGGACCTTCCGTCGAAGGGAAGGTCCTGAATGGCTTGTTGGGTAAATGGAGGCAGGCTTGCCTCCTGTAGCTGGGCAGCTTGTCTCATAACCATGGCTGAGGCCATGCTGCAGCTCACCGTGTCAGAGATGTCCCATGCTGTTAGGAGTGTGTCCTGAGAAGCCAGCCTACCCTCTTCTATGAGGAAGTCATAATCTTCCCTATGATCTTGGGGAAGGAAGTCTCTAAATCTACTCATGGACTTCGAGACACCTGTGATGTATCTACTCACCAACACCTGGTGATTTGCAATATTGAGCTGGACGGCAGCCGACGAATAAGCCTTCCAACCCATCAGGTTCAGCTCCCTTGTTTCCCTGGATCTACGTAAGGGATCCTGAGAATATTGGCTTCTGTTCCCTAGAGCAGCTTCTACTACCCCTGGAGTAGGTACCAAGTCATGGATCAAAAAGAGGACCTCCCCCGCCGTAGGACCTGATACTTGTGCTCTGGTATATCCGATACTGGGGGGATTGATGCAAGGGCTTTCCAGCAGATCCTAGTGATGTCAAACACACTCCGATGGGGCTGTAAGCCCTGGTTCAAATAGGGGGTCCCAACGCCCCCTGGCAGTCTCAACCTCCAAGCCAAAGTGGGTGGTCACACAGTGAAGGAGGTCAAAAGAAGCCGTGGTGTGCCCCATATAGGACCACAACCTGGGGTTGAGGGCCCTGTCCAGAGTCAGTAAAGGTGAAGTGGTTCGGGGCCTTTCAGTACTGAGGGAGACTGTCCACAGTGAGGCCTCTTGTGGTGGGGACCACTCCTGGGGTCAGTACCAATAAGGAGTCAGTACTGAGGACACTGTGTGGTCATTTGCTCCCATGAGACGTGCCTTCCTCAGGGCTCGGGGAACGAGATATTCCCTGGCATTGGGTTGTTGGGCTTACTCACACAACAGTGGGGGCAGTTGCTGCCAGTGGCGCGGAGACATAGAGCGTGATCTACGGCACTTTGCTGGAGCCCGTCGGGCAGTACCAGGGGGAGGGCTGTTTTGGTGGTGAGACTCTCTCCAGCTGTGGTACTAGGGAACTTGGTACCGAGATGGGGGACAGAAATTGGTACCACTTTGAAGCGGACCACATCCCCAAGAGGAAGGCTGACTTTCCCCTCTAGTTGGGAGGTCTGGGAGTGGGAGGCATGGGCAACAGTAGAAGGGCTCTAGCCACCTCAACGGCCTTGAGGGTGGAGGAGACCTCCATAGTCCACTGGTCCCAGTCCTGAGGGGGACCGGGAGGGGGGGCCTGGAGTGGCGCCTGCACATTGGTACCGATGCTGGTACTGAGCACATCATCTTGTGCTCCCAAGGGGAGCAGTGCTGAGAGGGCTCCAGTGCCAATCTGGCACACAGTGCCAGAGTTTCTGTTGGTAACCCCGATTCTCTGGGGACAAGTTGTCACACTTGCTCCATGGCCAACCATGGTGCCTCTGCTCCCTGTCCTTAATTGTCCTCGGTCTGAAGGACTGACAGATGGAGCAAGCAGTAGCCTAGTGGGTCTCACCCAGGCACTGAAGGCACTTCTCAAGGGGGTCATCCCACAGGAAAACCTCGCTGCAAGCAGCACAGGGTTTAATACCTGGTGTGGTGAGCGATGGGTGAGAGTGATCTTCTGGCTTCAGTTCTGAATGCTCAATGAGAGCAGCAGTTCTTGGTGGAACTATGTCCACAAAGAGGTTCTCCCAGTTGAGCAGACGGATCATACACAATAGGAACAACAGGCTCTTACAAAGACGCAAGGGCATGTTACTTGGTAGCTCTGTGTTCTTGGAGAATCAGGGCATAGTATCCAGCCACTGAGACCCACTCACCCCCCCCCCGCCCCTTCACTTCCAGCCTCTGCTTGACTAGAAACCAGAAACAATGAGAGGCAATGGAAGACACACCTAAAATCCCTTTGAACAAGGGTGCTGGAATTAGGGCAACTCCTTGAGCCTCATTTACATGGAAGATGTGAGCCATCAGCACACTGAATGGACAGCAGAAACTTCATTTGTATCAAGGATGGAACCAGAATTAGCATATTGAATGGAGAACCAAGCTCCCAGGCAGGAATCTCACTGAACTCTGAGACTGGCACAGCAGGGAAGCACTGCATGATGGATGATCTCTGCTCCTGAGACAAAGGAACTCATGTCTGCACACACCCAGCTCAGCAGTTATCAGACCAATGTTAGTAACAGAGCTTCAATTAATATCCAACATACTGAATCTGCCTGATTGCATTGTAAACTCCTTCAGAGGAATGCCATGCATCACCAGGAATGGTCTGCTCCTATTGTCCACCTAAACAAAACACCTCTGGTATACTCCCTTAAGTCATTATTTACCCCCAACAAGTCTAGTGTTCTTCCCTACAAAAATCCCTACCCAAGTTCCACATGAGAGTTAGCTAGTTCTGAATCTGTTCTGATGCCTGATCTGTTGCCTGGACCTACAAGCTGCATCAGGTCCACTGGGACTTCACTTTCTCCTTGCTGATCATGATGGAGGTTCTGCCTGTCTCCAGCACTCCAGACCCTAAGCCGAACAGCTTGGTTCCTGGGTACCTTTGAGCTGCACTGAGTGGTGAGACAACCCCCCACCCCCTTGCTTCTCTCCTTTTTTCCCTCTTAATTCAACTATAACTCTAAAAAAACCCAAGGAGTTGTGTGGCATTAACACATTTATTTTTTGCATGAGCTTTCGTGGGAGAAAATCCCGCTTCGTCAGATGCTTTTAAGATGGGTGAACTTATAGAATGGAATGAAAATAAATACAAGGAAGTATTAAATATAGGCTGTGGATGGCATTGCATTCTGCAGGGCTGAGATTATAATGTAAAGGATGTTGTTTGTCCACAATTTCAGCCTTGGCACACTGGTGGAAACAATCAATGTAGAAGTTTAGTTTCTTGTTTCGACCCTCTGGAGGAGTCCATGAAGAATATTTCTTCTTGTAGTGTTTGGAGGAAGGTATCAGTGTGTCAGTGTATTGATCGGTGGTGTTATGGAAATATTCTTTGAGTCTTAGATGGCGAAAGTAGGCCTTTAGGTCACTGCAGAATTTTATCTTATGTGTGGTGCTTGTGGGGCAGAAGGAAAGTCCCCAAAATAGCACAGATTCTTGGCTATCCCTTTGGAAATATAACTTTCTAAACCTGATCTTTTGTAATTCACTTGGGCTAGCTTTCCCCAGTGCTATAATTAAATTGGGTAATACTGTAACTGTTTGATCATTTTTCCTTTTTTGAATGCTTATCAATATTGTGACTCCTTGGGCATTTTTCTTTCCTTTTATAATTATTCATAAGTTTTATGTACCTGGCAATAAAGTAAATTTCCTAATCAAGCTGGTTGCCAGACTTCCTCTGTGTTCTTGGCTTCCCCATATTGCTCTGCAGCAATGCTCCTTTTACCTAGCCAAAGATCCCTGTGATACCCAATTCCTTGTCAGGTTTGCTCATTAAGGGGTTACCAATAGTGTAGTAGCTAGCACCTCTGCTTAACCTACAGTAGGTCCTGGGTTCAATTCCCAGGGGGTTAGAGTTGATGATCTTATGAGGTCCCTTCCAGCCCTATGATTTGATTGATTGAATGTGCTGAACCTGTGGCATATAAGGGTGACAACTGAAAGTGCTGCTTTGACCCATCTAGTGGAGTCCAGGGGCATGTAAGGGCGGCAGCTGAAAGAGCTATTTTAACCAAGCCTGCTCAGATGCATACTCAAATCTAGTCCAGTGCGATACAGGGGCACATAAGGGTGGCAGCAGAGAAGTGCTGTGTAACCCAGCCTGCTGAGTTCAGGGACATAAAAGGGGTCAGCTGAGAGTGCTGATAGACCTTGTTTGCTCAGTTGCACCTAGGAACCTAGTCTTGGGAAATTTAAGTCCTGCAAGAGTAGCTCCATTGGGAGGGACTTGCAGAAGGGAGAAGTACACTCCACATAGAAACACAAGTGACACAAATAGTACACTAATAGAATTGCAACCCTGCCCCCCCCCCGGAAGTAACCTTAATAAATGAGCATACCACGAGTTGATGGGCAACCTTAGTAACAGGCGGGCTGTTCCGAAACTGTTGAGAGCGGAAAAGGGAACCAAGGAGGAGCAGGATCGGGGTTATATATATAGCCATAGTGTGGCTGGAAGGGGCATTGGCCACCGACTCTGACCTGAAACACTAGGCTAGAGGTTTTCTGACCAATCAGGCACTGTGGTACTCAGACACCTAATACTGAATGTATCTGAGCAGCACTCAAAGACAATGTTTTTTTCTGGTAGATTTGAAACATTAATGTATTTGATCCTTCTTTAGCTTGTTGTAAGCACAGTGTTGCAAACCACTCTACTAAGATGGGTAAATATAAAAAATGTGATTTTTATAGTAAACATAAGAAATGTGATGTTTATGACCAATTGATTCAGCTGAAAAAAGTGGGTGTGCTGTGGAATTGTCTGTCTCATTGAAGCGTGCCGTGTTACTGAAAAGGTTGGGAACAACTGCCTTAGATCATTCCCTGTGGAACAGGTCTCAGGGCTAGTCAGCACTGGGAGGGGTCAGCCTCTGCCTCAGGTGTCACAGTCAGGGACAGAGATTCCCACGATTCTGGGCTGGGACTGGGCAGATAATCAAGGAGCTGCATTTTCACCCCCAACATTGCTACATGGACAGAAATATAAAGGCAGAGCATCCTGGAGCAGGTGCCAGTGAAAGTGAAGAGCTGGAATCTGTTAGTCACATTGTAAAATGAGATCTCATTGACCTTGTAGTCCAAGAAAATCCCCACCTGCCTAGTGTCTGATTCTTACAGGGAGGGGAGTTATGTGGGAGCTGAACGCAATGTATTCTCCATCACTCAGCTTCACTGTCCAAAAGCCATCTGCTGGTGATAGGTAAATCACCTTCTTCCTGCTCACACATTCCCTACAGACCCCCCTCCCACCTCCAACTTCCAGTAAAGCCTCCCACCTCAGAACCTGTCAGTGCCCAGGACAATGGGATGCTTATCAAATTTCTTAGGACTGCTGGGCAGATCTTGGTGTGTGTCTCTAAATCTCAGATGTTTCCAATCCTTAGACAGAATGAGCTAGGGATTTGTTGTATCTGGATCCAAAGTCATGTCCACTGAGGATGGAGTCACAGAGTGTGAACTGGGGCAGGACCTGGTAACTGGTTTCAAAGTAAAATTAATCTGAATGCCCCTTCATCACCATGTGTGGGAGGTCTTGCATGTTTAGAGGAGTTAGGCCCTGTCTGCCCATGAGAGAGAAGTTGAGGGGATCAGCAGGGAGAAGGTGGGAAAATGTCAGTGGGAGGGATTCACAGCAGAAGGGATGAATAAGGGGACAGGGTGATGCTGAGAGAGGAAGGGGCGGAGAAAAGAGGAAGATACATGCACAGTGGGGGGCGAGGGAAGGAAGGGGCACAAGGATGATAGAGGAGGGTGAAGAGAAGGGCCCGTCCCAGTGGTTGAGGAAGTGAGGGGTGGTGTGGGCACCACAGGAAAGGAAGTGGAGAGACTCCAATGGCAAAGAGAAGAGGATGGGCACTGGGAGCAGGGGTCTGTGAGGGAATGGGGAGGCTCCAAGGGCCAGAGGAAATGAGGAGTAGGGTGGGCTGTAGGGGGCCAGAGGTGAGTGAAAAGAAGGATTATGTGACTGGGATGTGGAGGAGGAGGAATGGAGCAGGCAGGATGTGCACAGAGTGAAGCATCACCAAGCATAACAAAATAGAAACAGCCCTCTTCGTTGCACACCAGCTACTCTGGTCCTCACCTAGCCACTGGGTCTCTTAAAAAAAAAAAAAAAAGGCTCTCCTGACCCCAAAGGGCCAGCCATATGACCCAGAACAACATAGGCTTGGATCTTACTCAAAATACCACACTGCTGGCCAATCCTTTAGTAACTACAGCTAAAGGTTTAATATAAAAAACAAAGAAACAAAACATGAGAGATGTTAAAGTGTCAAAGTGAATCACATCCATACAAATGATTTAGAGTCCACAGAAAGCAAGTCCTTGAAGAATCTGTAGTTTGCAGGTAAGTCCAATTCCTCTGGTAGACACCCAGCACCTGGGTGGGTCTCAATCCTTTGTTCAGTCCCAGAAGTCTTGTTCCAGAGGAGGGCATTGGTTGCAGATTGGAGACTGAAAACAAGATGGCGATGGGGCCCTTGTCTTTTATCTCTTCTGGCCTTTCTCATCTGTATGGAGTTTGTTGCAGTTCAGAATGGAGTTGAGTCACATGGTCAGTCTGGGTGACCCATCAGACAGGTTTCTTCCTAGTTCCACTGTAGCTGTGAGCTTCCCTAATGGGCCACTAAGAGGACAATGGTTTTGCAGACACCCAGTCTGGGTGTGTCTTAGAATCAAATAACTTGGAACGTAAATAGAACAAGCATATTCCTAACTTTTCATATCGATATGACACCTATATATAAACCATATATTCATTCCTGGTTAAGTACAACCTTTCTATTGGTACCAAACATGGTATAGCACATATACATTATTGTAAATATGAAATATTAATATGAAAGACAATCATAAATACTCCCCGAGACCCAGAGAGTATCACAGGAAGCTAAGGAGGAAGAAAAGCCCCAGAGAGGCCAAGGGAGAATGAAAGGAGGGGCTGGACTCAGGGGGATAAAGAGGAGCAGGGGAAGGGGCAGCCACCACTGTTCCCTCTAAGGTGCGCAGCTGCGCGGCCATGCACTTAAGAAACCCCTCCCGGCGCAGGGGTTTCCAGTTCCCGCGCACGGGGAGGGGCAGGACTGGCTGGGACAGCCCGACAGAGCCGCTGAGGCTCAGCCAAGAAACGGAGGAGTGGTGTATCACTTTAAGAATGATCCTCTTTGCCCTGCCCTCCTCCCTGCTCCAGGCATTAGAGCTGCAGTGCTACACGTGGTTTTGCTTTGTTGCTTTGGCTCCTCACCCCCGGCTTCTTTCCAGGCTCCAGCTCAGCTCCTCTCCCCTTTCCCCGCACCTGATTTTGGGGAAGGTTTGATCTTATTTTTTGGAGGGGTTGGGGCTTTTCTTCACCTTGATGGGGTCTCTGAAGTGCCCAGAGAGAAACCTGTGACTCCTTTGCTTCCTGCTTTGCTGCCTTGCTTGGCTTAGTTTCTGGGGAGGTTTCTTTCTCTACTGGCTGCGCTAAGCCAGATCTTTATTCCTGCTAATGAACTTTGGCTTTTGACAACAAATCTTTTGTTTAGAGGTCCAACAAAGTTCACTTTTGATTGTGAGGAGGTATGAATCCGTAAGATTTTCCTTTTCCCAGTGTGATTTTTCTCAGTTTGTTTCTCCTTTCCAAGAAGAGATTAGTCCACTATAGATGTGTCCTTAAATTTTAGTAAGATACACAGATGTGCAAGTGTTATCCATTCTAAAGTAGCTGCTGGGCTGGGCCTGATCCTATGCTTTAAATGAAGTCAGTGGGAAATTTGATGGAGTAAGGATTGCAATATTTGTCCCTTTGTTAGTTTATCAAATCATAGAAAACAAGCAGCTTGCTTTTGCCTATGTACTCTATGGTTATTTTTATTTTGGTATATTTAGGAAAAAACTGATCATTGCATTCAAGAATAGGTGCTGTCCTCTTGGGTGGAGCATTTGATAGTCACAAACTTCTACTTCAACCCCCCCCCCCCGTTTGATGTGTATTTCACATAAAAGCAAACAAAATGTCAACTGTCATAAAATAGATATATATCCATCTGTGGTTTATGGCAGACATAGTAGGATATGATGTTTCCAGAAATTTGCATTTTAGGTAAAAGGTTATGTTTCAGGCAGGTCTGCACATAAAAACCAGCAGCTCTCGTTTTTTCTGATTTCTCCTTTCCTGTGTGTATAAAATCTAAAGAGCTTGTCTGTGATTTTTTTTTTAAATACTGCACAGTGAGGCTCAAAACTGAGTCTAGACAGGGATTTCTGTACACTCCGCCTGTACCCCCCAGTTGTTGGCTAGTAACAGTGTTAGAGCAAATGAGTGAGCACCCCCTATACCCCCCCCAAACATCCCCCTAATTTCAAGTCATGGGGAGAATACTGCTGGCAGAGATTACGTTTCCTTTAGAAGCCAACAACTCAAATTCTGTTAGGCTTCATGTAGTCAAGGGCCCATCCGTCTGTGTGTCAAACAATGAGTGAATTCTGTGAAGGAACTTAGTGTGTTAAAACTGATTTTAATCTTGTCCATAATTACTACATTAAATTTATTGGAGGTGTGCTTCTGTTTGCAACTCACAATGTAAAAACATCAGTCTGGATAGGAGTTCTGCAGTGTGATTCTCCTTGCACCTTGATATAAACATTCAATACTTAGTTTTGTGACTCCTTAAAGTGGTTGGCTTTACGGTTACTTTAATGTGAAGAGGAAAAATACTTAAGCCATTCATTTGATATTCTTGAGCCTCTGTTCTTGCAATTAATCTCATGCTGTAACTAGGGGCTAGACAGATTTCCCTGGAGTTGGGTGATCAATGGGGCAAGCATTTGGGGGGGGGAGCATTGGCTGGGTGGATGAAGGGGGCCCAGGCGGAGTCCCAGATGCATATGTGTCCTCCAACATCCTCCTTTTTGTACTCCCCTGTCCTCCTTTCAATGCTTTGGTATCCGGTAACCCTAGTCTGGAAAAATGGTTGAGGATTGGATGAGGGGTGGGGGGGACAGGCCTTAACCATGGCCAAGGATCAACTGGCGGAGGGGGCAGGGTGGGAGAGCAGCTGAAGATGGGCAGGGGGGCAGGCCTGAAGCCCCACTGAGGATTGGCTGGCGGGGGGGGGGGGGAGTTGCTAGCTATCCAAGGGCTCCTTTTTACCTTCATGTCCTTCCTCCCTCAGGCATTCTAAAAACAGGTGATTGTCCAGCCTTTTACTTCTGATAAGTAGACTGGGGGGGCACAGTGCTAGAACCCACAATCCTGATAAGAGTTTGCTGCACAGATGCACACACAGAATAAAGAGCAGTTTGGGGGGGACGGGATCAAGGGGCAGTGGAGTACACTGTTATCCTTTATGCCTAGAAGTTTTTATATATGGAATGCCTGTAGCTCAGTTGGTAGAATAACAGATTTGTAATCACAGGGTCAAGCCCTGGGTTGGTTTTTTTACCTTTTGGCCTGTTGCTCCTTAGGGAAGGGTTAAACTGGGAAAAAAGTATATAGCGAACACTAATAAAATGAAGGAAAATAAAGTATACTGTGATCAAGATTAGTAATAGTGACCAATTAAGTAAAACAAGTAAAGGGTCCCAATTTGAACTGGCTAGGAACAATTTAGGACCATTTTTTAAAAACTGTAAAATGGGCTGCTGTGCAAAATGAAAAATGAGAGGCAAGTTACTTGCTTTCACTTTAACTTTTTTATGTGTTTATTCATTTTGGAAAACCAACAAAGGCAGACAAACCGGATTGAAGAACTGATGAGACAAAATGTTACATAAGCACAGAATACATTCAAATTATTAATAAAAACAATTTAAATAACATTAATTTTTCATTGTTCTATATTTTTAAATAATTTCCATCATGTGAAGTTGCACAAAAATTTTATTCAGAAAAAGTTTTGCACACGGGTTGAAAATTTTGCACACAAGCCGTCAAACCTTAGAGGGAACATTGGCAGCCACTAGTGACAGAGAGGTCACAATGTGAGCAGAGGCACCCAAAAGACCAAGGATGGGGCAGAGGAATGTGTAGGTGACGAAGGTGGGGGTGGGACAGGCACCAGAGAGGCACAGGAAGAGCATGGGGGATGTAGTGGACATCCATCCCCATCCTGTGCCCACTGACAACTCCCCCCTCCACTCCACTCAGGTGCTGCTGTGTCCCCCTCTCATGGGCAACTCTAACCACACATCCACCTAGGATTTTGTGCTCCTTGGCTCGTCTGAACACTGGGACTTGCAGCCACTGATCTTTGCTGGGCTTCTGGCCACCTATTGGTTGAACCTGGTGGGCAACTCCCTGCTGCTGGACCAATTCCTGGCTTCACAGCCCCATGCACTTCCTCCTCATTCAACTGGCTGTGGTGGATGTAAACTTTGCCTCCATCACCCCAGCATAGGCTCTGGTGCAGGCCCCAACCCAGCACCAGGTCATCTCCTTTGCCAGTTGCATGGCTCAGCTGTTCTTTTACTTGGCCATGGGCTGCATGGCTGGCCATTTGCTGGCCGCCATGGCCTATGACTTCTACATGGCCATCTGTGACCCCCACTGTGGTGACATGGCACCTGTGCCTCACAATGGTGGCTGCCTCATGGGCCATGCTAATCCCTCTGTCCCTGCTGCACATCATCATGGCCGTACAGCTGTGGCTGCCGTCAGCAACATGTCTGCTGCAAGTGCACCTCTCCTGCACTCAGCTCTTGTCCATGAGCTGATGGTCATCTGAGGGCCTTTGGCCTTCATTCTGGCATTCTACCTCTCCACTGGAGTTGCCATGGGCTGCCTGCACTCCATCCATGGACTGTGCAAGGCCTTCTTCATTTGCAGCTCCCACTTGACTGTGGTGATATACGAGTGAGGGCAGGATGGACCAAGGTCACTGTAACGAGGATGAAGAATGCAACACGAAAACACAGAAAGTTGCGTTTGGGTGCTCCACCTAAGTGGTATGGCACAAGATATGAAGGCCAGAAGATAAGTATCTGGTCATGGGGCCTTGCAGCGTGAGCTCGTAGGGAACGCTGATGGCCAACGGGAGTGGGGTTAGCCATAATGACTGTGGCCTGCACAGGAAACAATGGAAGGGATGACTATTATCTCATGGACTGAGCACATCAAGGCCCGAGCCGGGATCCAAAGAGTCAGTCTAGCCTGGGTGGCTGCGGGCTACTCAGGTAACCTCAGCGGGGAGATGAACCTTATCCCCTGGACTGGCCACGACCAGCCCTAGCGGGGTCTGGTCAATGAGAGTAGTAGTGAAATTACATAGTTGCATTGGGGAAAAAGGGGACCCTGAGATCGATCGAGAAGGGTCTGAGCAAGACACTTCAAGCCAGTACACTGAAGGCCAAAGCCAAAGGTGGTGCGGTGGGAGGCACAGGGCATGCCGGCTACAGAATCTCAAGTTAGGACAGGCTGTGGGCCACCAACAGTCCCCCCAAACTCCCTTTAAATTAAATGAAAAATAAACTAAAACCAGTTTAAAATTCAGACTTTACTTTAAAAAAAAAAAAAAAAAAACCACCAACAACTGAAAATCTGAAAATCAACTGTGTTTCCAACACATCTCAAAATGACCCAGAAAAATTATTGCTGAAAAATTTCTTGGAGGGAAATCATTCCCCTATCAGCTCTATTCAAGGCCAGTAGTTCGGAACCATTCTGGGAGTCTGATTTGTCTTGCGTAGCTCACATTTCACCTCACTTAAAAACTGTGGGTTTTTTTTTTTAAGGACAAAAAAACAAAACAAAACAAAACAAAAATCACAGCATGCTTACTGAAAAATTGCTCCTTTCCCCCATACAATTATAAATCTAAGCACTGTTCTTTTATGTAATCTTTTGTAAAAAATAGACAAATATCTAGATATACCCTCTCAAAGACCACTGTGTACCTCCAAATGTATACATTCTCTGTTGAGAGCTACAGTTCTGTTCAGTCTGAGAGCTAAACCAGGTGTGGCCAAACTGCAGCTCATAAGCTGCATGATGCTCTTCCAAGAAAATTTTGGCTTGCAGAAGAGCACGGCGAGGAGAAGCATGGCATGGGCAGACAGTAGGAAAGTGGCAGCATGGTCAGAGACAATGCAGAAATGGTGGCACGGTTGGGGCCTTGGGACGGTGTGGAGAAGTGCGGCACGGTCAGAGACAGGGAAGTGTGACATGATTGGGGCCTCGGGATAGTGTGGAGAAGAGTGGCATGGTCAGAGACAGTGGGAAGACATGTCATGGTTGGGGCCATGGGGATGGTGTGGAGAAGTGTGGCATCGTTGGAGAGGGCAGGGAGAAGTGGTGGCATGCTCAAGATGGCAGGGAGAAGGTAAGTTTTTACTGTATAGGTAGGCCTAGTTTTCATGGTAACCTTAAGTAATTATTAGAATCTGACAGTAGGATCAATATGTGCCTTCTTTTTACAGTAAAATTTAAGTGTGCAATGAATTTTAAACTTACTAATTTTGCAGTAGGTAAAAGTATATGGCTATATGCCTCAGTGCAGCTCTCAAAAGGTTTAATAAATCAACTTGTGTGGCTCTTGAGTTCCATAAGTTTGGCCACCTCATTCTAAACAATGAACATTTTAAAGGTTCTGCAATAGCTGTCTGAAGTGAAAGCTTCTCTAGGGTAATATCAGGATAGTGAAAATTGTGGCTGGTATCATGGCTCTTTTCTCAGGTAGAATCCCAAGTCCAGCTGAGGCTGCTCTGTCAGGCCGATTTGAGCAGTTTTATGGGCAAACAAGAGGTAGCAGAGGTGCACACACAAAATGTACAACCAGGTTCTCTAGTGTTCACTTAAATCAACAGCTGCTCTGTCTAGTGATGCTCAGATCATGCCCTGTTATTCTGGAATCAAAAAGTCGTGATGTTGAAAAAAGATCACAGTCAGATTTTACCAAAACTAATCCTACATTTCTCTTGTTATAAGCCTTCCTCCACTGCAGCCTCCTTTGCCTTTGTAAACACATCAGGTTTGGCACAGATCCAGTATCTTATGCCAGTGCACTGAGAGATGCTGAACCCATCCTGCTTGTTCAGATATGCACAGTCACCCTCTCCTCCTCCTATCGGGACCCTGTAAGAGAGAAGCCACAGAGCTGGGGCAGGGAGGAGTTGTGTGTTTCCCAACAGTCAGAGACACAGGAGACTTTCCTATGGCGCAGGGAGCTGCTGCATCCACAGCCCCTCAGATTTCCTCTTCCCCCAGCAGCACAAGGCCCCAGCCCAGCCCCCCAGCAGACAGGGCCAGTTAGGAAGTGGGCAGTGAGGCAGCAGGGCCTAGAGAGGTTCTAAGATCAGCTGACCTCCATGAAGCGTTTATGCTGGGGGATATTTTAACCCCAGTCCCTATTGTTCACTCCCCTCCCACCCATACCCAGCTGGCTCATACTGCCCCTGGGGGAGGTTCCAGCAAGTGTCAGCAAAGCAAGGGACAGCAGAAATACTGCCCAGAAGAGCCACGCGCAGGACACTGGGCAGGTTATACCAGCTGTCAGGGAGACAAGGTAAAGGAGGACTCAAGTGAAATGCCAGCAGCATGGGGATATCAGCACCATCTCAAAGGCCATTGCATGACCCCAGCTAGTCGCGCTGCATTTTCTGTGAGAGCTAGAGACCTGTGCATCAGACCTGGGAACAAGGAATCCAGGGCCATAGTCAAATCCTCCTCCTTGGGCCTAAATCCTGGCCACACAATAGTCACAGGCTGCACTGGGGGGAGGCTCAGGGCCCAGCATCACTCCTTCGGCAGGCCAGGATCTTGCCACACCCAGATCACCAGCATTTGCTGTCCCAGGGAAGGAAGAACGCAGGCTCCACCTACATGAGCAGGTGGCTGTGATGGGCCCCACCAACAGTATTA
>ML682091.1:756953-802783 GCA_007922195.1 Podocnemis expansa
TCCAGGGCTAACAGCCTACACTGATGCACAGCCATCCCCCATCACAGAGCTACTGTAACAGGTATAACTGCGCTGGCTACTCTCTGTAGGAAGGCAGGCAAGTTTCAGAGCCCAGAAGTCCACACAGCAATTTTTAGTGCCGTAGCATCATCTGAGTCTGTGGGCCCAGCTCTGAGGGCTGCTGGCCCTGGTGATTTATGCAGTGCAGATGTACAGTGAGTGCTTAGGACATCAGTAGTACATTTGCGGGGGCGAGGGCTGGGAATG
Source organism: Podocnemis expansa (assembly GCA_007922195.1). Taxonomy (NCBI): domain Eukaryota; kingdom Metazoa; phylum Chordata; order Testudines; family Podocnemididae; genus Podocnemis; species Podocnemis expansa. Next base: position 757,221 of record ML682091.1, read on the forward strand.
TGGCCACAGCTAGGTGAGACAGGGTCCTGTTAGCTCGGCTTGAGCTAATGGCAAATAGCAGCCCGGATGTTGTGGCTGGATCTGGCCACCCAGTCTTTAACCCAAGGGCTGGTCCAGCACTGTCTCATCCTAAAAGCTGCACTGTTTGCACCTGTCTGCCCAGGTTAGGAGACACAGTACCAGCCACCAGGCAGACCCTCAGCAGCTTTGCTAAGAGATGCCCCATGACATAAACACAAAACCAGGCTGCTGCTATCTCAGGGCATCTCTGCTGGGACACACAACAATGTTTGATTTGGATCAAACCACGAGTCTTCACTGACCAGTTTCCTGAGCCTGCTCTGGGCCCATTTCTCAGCATCTCACCCACCACAAAGGGCTTCTTATAAAATGCCATTCAGCTGTACAACACCTCAGAACAGCCACAGTGGGTCAGACCAATGGGCCATCTACCCCCAGTGCCAGGTGCTTCAGAGGGAGGGGACAGAACAGGGCATCACTTACCCATGGTAAGTCAAAGTTAGTACATTCACAAGACACACACATTCTCCATCATGCGGCATGTTTATCTCCCCTCAAGCTGGGGAAGGAGTACAGGTCAAGCCAAATGTGGCTTACATCACCTGTTGTTGCCCAGGGCTGACAGCCAAAGCCCTGCCACATGAGTACATAAGAACCCAGTTGCTCATCGGCTGTTTCCATCACACTGACTCGTAGGTTGGCCTGAACTCAGTATCTCAGACACCAGGGAACCAAAGCCCAGGGAATTCACAGACAGGAAAAAAGACTCACCAGTTGTTGAACTCAGTGCCATTGACCCATTTCCAGGGCTGTCCTGGGTCCTTCCGGAGGCCGATCCAGTGGTCAAATCTGCCTTTATGGCGCACCGTGAAATCCTACAAACAGCAGAGGGAGGGGTGGGGTTAGAATCTGGACCCTGCTCCCCCTGACACCCAAATGTCTCGACAGGCAATCCCAGCTGTGCAGTGAAAGGCTGTTTCCAGAGAGTGGCTGGAGATTTTCTCCCCTACCCTGGCAAGGTTCTGGGTAATTAACAACCATCCCACTCCAAACCCATCTCCCCCTTGTCCCAATTCCCCATGGGCTTGGGCAAGTGTTGGGTCCTGCTGGGTCTAAGCTGCCTCTCTTCCTCCCCAGTGCAAGGCCATGTTCTGTGGGAAAGCTGCTCCTCACAGAGCAGCTGAGCACCTCTCACCATGGCAGCGGAAGGACAGATCGTCTGACAGGGGTGCAGGGAGAGGCCAGGACCGAACAAAGATGCTCTCCCCCTTTCCTACCCTCAGCCAGGAGGGCCCAGGCCAAGACGAGCTGGGACCTGCCTTTCCCTTACACAGGAGCAGCACTAGCTTCTCATGCCCCCTCTAGCCACAGGCACCCCAACAGGCCAGGAAACACCTGACTCAGCCCAACCCTAGAGGGGCCATACTGCTATGGAGTGGGGCCACACTGGCTCTGCCCTCCCAGCACAAGGCGGGTCACAGTTGCTCCTCACCCCACTGCAGCAGAGACCAGGTCCCACCCACTAGCAGCCACTAAGCCAAGCCATCATCCATGGCAGCCAGCATCTCTCACCATGTCCTGCCGGGTGTCGATCACAGCCAGGGAGGCATTGAGAGCAGAGCACATTGTCTGGCTGGAGGCCCAGTTGCCTTCTCCCTCTGAGAAATAGTAGCATTTCCCTTGGTATCCGACCCAGCCATCTGGGCACGCAGGGCCAGGAGAGGGCCCCAGATCAGTTGATGGACAGTCACATCTCTGCACTGAAAATAAGATAGGAATGTGGAGTGAGAGTGGGACCTGCTGGCCAGCTGGGAGGATAACATGGGGAAACCAGATCTAGCACCTGTTATGAGATTTGTATGAGACCACAAACTTGGGAGCATAAGTGACTCCATCTTAGCACTGTTCCCTTAATATTATTTCAACCTCTAGCCTGACTAACAAAAGTATAGAGCCCCTCTCATCCTTGAACAGTCTATAAGCAGAAGATTAGGGAAACTGCACCAGTCTGGAGGTCACCTATTAATCAACAATTTCTCCTGTTTATTACATTCCCAGGCTCTGAGGAGCCTGCTTGACCTTCTTTACTAATTCTCCTATCTTATATGAATATGTATGAAAACTATCCCTATATGGTACTAATAAATGTATTAATCTTGTTTACCTTGAATATATTAACCATTTTTAGATTTCCTTGAATTAAGTTGTTGTACCTGGGTATAAAAGTCTTTTAGCACCGGTCCTTCGGGGCCGGCCGCACTCAGTAGCTCTGAGTGTCAATAAACTTGTGATTCTTCTTCCTGTTGTCCGGCTCCATCATTGACCAGAGCAGAGAACGAGCTTTTCTCTTAACAGATTTGGCGACTCCGCCGGGACCCTCTGCTTGCCAACACCATCCCACGGACCAGTGAATCGCCTCTAGCCGGCACTTTGGACCGTTTGGGTCCTCCCTGAGAGGCGCCTTCCTGAACCTTGGGGTGAGTGCGGCTGTAAAGTGGTCAGGGTTTTAACACCCACAACAGGACGGATTATCATCTCTTCGGGCCCTCCCCCACGCTGCAAATTTGCGAAGAATAGACAGTGTTTGTGAGTATCTGATAAGCCTCCTCGAGGAGTGGAACTGCAGGTGAGTCTAGGGGTCTTGGAACGTCATTAGGACGTCCCCGGTAAATAATAAACCAAGGGACACCGGTGTCATAACAGGGTTAGGGGATGGGAACCAGCGGGAGTAAGATCCCAGCAGGTTCGCCATTGGCAAAACTCCTGCAGGCATGGGAGCGGGGGAAGCTCCCGGTGCAGCCTGATATATCTAGAAAGCAGGCTGTGTTACTCAGCGAAAGCTGGGGAAGGTTTCTGGATGATAAGGGTAGATTAATTTGGCCGAAGTGGGGAACTTTTAAGTACTGTATGTTAAAACTTTTGCGCATGCGATTAAAGGAACTGGCACCTAGGCAGATGTATTACTGGTATTGCTGGGCTGAACTCCCTGATGGAGTTTGTCCTGACAGTGCCATTTTTCCAAAACCACCTCCTTACAACTCAGACAGTAACTCGGCAGACGCCGAGAATGCAGAGATAAGCCCTGCCCCCGTCGTCAGCTCTCTGCAAGCTCCCTTAGTTACAATGTGGGTTGCCAGGGGAGGTAACCACTCGCCTTACCAAAGGAGGGAGCACCAGCCCTTCGCCCCTGGTGATTTAGTGAACTTACTGTTGCAACAAATTGTGGTTTATGTCTTGTGTTCTATGGTATATGTCTCATTGTGTGTTGTAAAGTTTTGTTTTGTTTTGTTTTTAAAGTAAGGTAAAGTAAACATGTGCACATTGTGTAAAAGCTTAATAACTAAGTTATAAAGGAACAGACCTAAATGAGCTCTTAGATGCTCTTCTAACTCCTGATGAGAAAGCAGATGTGCTTAATCATTGTACAAAGGTGGAGGAGCAATCTGGCAGAACACCTTGGCCATGTACAGATCCAAATTATAATTACAAAGATAACCGCTCAGATGCTGAGGGGGGAGCTTGGGAAATATTTACTCAGGCTAAAGAAACTTTGTTTTTGGCTCTTGAAGAGACTGCTCGTAAACCCCTTAGCTGGGATAAATTCCATGCAATAGTACAGAAATCTGATGAAAATCCTGATGCTTTTTATGTTCGCCTCTGCGAGGGGACCCAGAGATTTGTTCAGCTCAATCCTGCTGCATTTGTTAACCAGTCTGCCCCTGATATCCGCTCATATTTTCATAAGTTTTGTCCAGAATGGAGTGGAAAAAGCATGAGTAAAATTCGAGGCATTGCATCCTATGTTTTTGAGGGAAGAAAATGAAAGGAATTGGATAAAGAAAAGAAAGAAAGAAGGGAGGACTTAAAACTATTGGCTAGCTCTTTACAGGCTGTACAGCTGCAAAATGAACCCAGAGGAAGAGATCATAAATTCCACCGGACAGGACCCTTTCACCCGCCTGTGAGTAATCTCTCTCCAGTCAGTTTTTACTGCAAAAAACCAGGTCATTTCAAACAATACTGCAGGCTCCGTAGACAGCTGGAAAATCCTGATTCACGATGGGCTCCAACGCTAAGTGCTCAACTGAGTTCTGTACAAACACCAACCTGGATGTTTCCTCCTCCACCACCATCTCTCACTGCTGCCCAGCTTCTGGAAACCAAGGGACTGGATGAGTATGCTACATCACAATGACGGGGTGGGGAGGGGGCTGGGAAATCTCTGAGTTCTTATGATGTGTTACAGGCTGTTACAATCCCGATTCAACACCCCAGAGGGAGGGAATCTTTTGTAAATCTTGAAGTTAATGGTAAAACTTATTCTTGTTTGCTTGGTACTGGAACTACTCATTCTTTGTTAACTGCTAAACCTCAGGATCTAGGTTGTCGTGTAGCTGGAACTGAAAGCATTATAGGGGTGGGTGAAAAGCCCTTCTCTGCTGATGTTTCCTCTGATGTGATTGTTTCTGTGGGTCCTCTCTCTTGTGAACATGCTTTCCTCCTCACTGAGGATTCACAGGTAAACCTCTCGGGAAGTGATCTGCTTTGTAAACTGAGAGCCACTATTCGTTGTGATCCTGATGGAATACAATTGGACATTCCAAATTCTCAGCTTCCTAATTTGGCACTAGTGTTATTACCTGCACAGTCTGTTTCTCATCCTGCAGAAGTTCAGGACCTCCCTGCAGAACTCTGGGAATGGTCTTCCACAGATGTTGGCCTTTTAAAATCCGCCACACCTGTGATTATTCACACCAAGCCTGGTCCTCCTCCGTGTATACCACAATATCGTATACCCTCTGAGGCTATTGAACCCATACAAAAGCTTATAGATGCTTATCTTGCCCAAGGAGTTCTTGCTCCTTGCACTTCACCATGCAACACTCCTATTCTGCCTATTAAGAAACCCAGGCCAGACAGTCAAGGAAAGCCAGCACATAGATTTGTACAGGACTTGAGAGCTATTAATGCCTATGTTATACCCCTAACCCCTGTCGTTCCAAATCCAGCTACCATCATCACAGGCATTCCTTGTACAGCTACCTGCTTTACAGTAATTGATCTCTGTGCTGCCTTTTTCAGTATGCCAGTGCAACCGGACTCCCAATACCTGTTTGCCTTTACTTTGGGGTCCCATCAATATTCCTGGAGGAGATTGCCCGACTGTTTTCCCAAATTTTGGCCCAGGACTTGGCCTCTATTCAACTTCCCTGCACATCAGAGCTGGTCCAGTATGTGGATGACCTCTTGCTAGCGTCTCCAGACCGAGACTCCTGCGTGAAGGATACTGTTGCCCTGCTTAAACAACTGGCCGACTGCGGGCACAAGGCCTCTCCTTCCAAGCTGAAGTTTGCGCAGACCAAGGTGCAGTATCTGGGGTACATCATTGGACTGGGAACTCAAGAGCTATCAGAAAAATGTAAGTCTGCTATTCTTAAAATACCTTTGCCCCAGTCCAAGAAGCAGGTCCAAGCACTCCTGGGAACCCTTGGGTTCTGCCGTCCCTGGATCCCTGCCCTAGGTGAGCTCACCAAGCCATTGGTGGCCCTAACAGCTAAGGAGGCACTGGAACATGTTCTACCAACCCCGGAGTTACACACTCTCCTGCACAAGAGCAAGCAGGTTCTATCCTCAGCCCTGGCCCTAGGTTTGCCAGGCTATATGAAGCCTTTCTCTGTGTTTGTCCATGAACATCAGGGAGTGGCATCAGGGGTCCTAACCCAACGCCTAGGACCCCATCCACGTCTGGTGGCTTACTATTCTGTGCAACTTGATCCCGTAGCTTAGGGAGCAGTGGGCTGCCTGCAGGCTTTGGCTGCCACCGTCCTTCTCGTGCAAAAATCCAAAGACCTCGTTATGGGCTACCCACTGACTGTCTATGTGCCCCATGAGATCTCTACCATTCTGCCTAGATGTCAGACCCAAGCCTTCACCCACCAACGAATGGCAAATTATGAGGCTGAGCTCCTGACTGCCTCAAATCTCACTATACAGCGCTGCAATGTTCTTAATCCTGCAACTCTGTTACCAGAGACAGATGAGACTCTAGAGTGCCATAACTGTTTGCAAGTTATTCAACACGTGGAACTCCCTTGCTCAGACCTTAGTAATGTTCCACTACAAAATCCTGACTTTAAGTTTTTTACTGATGGTTCTTCTTATGTGCTGCATAATTTTCGCATTACAGGAGCTGCGGTTGTTACCCTGCACGCTGTGGTATGGGCTTCTTCTCTCCCAGGCCACTTGGGGGCTCAGGCAGCTGAACTTATTGCTCTAACACAAGCCTGTATTCATGCCCGTGGCTGTTCTGCTAACATTTATACAGATTCTAAATATGCCTTTGGAGTGTGTCATGCTACAGGTGCCCTGTGGAAACAAAGAGGTTTCCTTACAGCCGATAACCAGCGTATAGCTCATGCCTCACAGGTTTCTGCCCTACTGGATGCCATCCATCTTCCAGCCCAGCTTGCCATCCTACACTGCTCTGCCCACCAAAGCACCAAAGATCCGATCGCCCAGGGTAACTCATATGCAGATGCCACCGCCAAGTGGGCTGCTTCCTTGCCGGTCCCACTCTCTGTTCATGCTCCTGTTTTTCAGGTTTCCTCTCCTTTTGATTATACAGCTCTACTCTCGTCTACTGAAGTGGAACAGTGGAATCTCATGAAGCCGCCCTTTGTAATGGCCTCTGGTGTGTTCCTGATGGACGCCCCATCGCTCCTAAACAACTTGTGCGGCTCCTATGCCAACAACTTCATAACAAGCGACATTGTGGATCACATGCCATCGTCGATGCTGTTCGTGCTGTTTGGTTTGCTCCTAGAGTTGTCCAGGAAGCCACACGAGTAGCTAGAGCCTGTCCAACATGCCAGTCCTTTAACTCCTCTAGCCGCCCCAAAACCCACACGGGGGGGCGCCAGTGGGCCACTCTGCCCTTTGAGAGACTTCAAATTGATTTTATTCAGCTACCACCAGCTCAAGGCTGCAAATTTGTCCTTGTTGTTCATGATCAACTCACTCACTGGCTTGAAGCTTTTCCTGCCACTCATGCCTTGGCCTAGACTGTTCTCAAGTGTCTTATGTGTGATATTGTACCTTGCTTTGGATTGCCTGTAGCCATTGACTCTGACCAAGGCTCACATTTCACAGCTGATCTCCTTACTTCTCTGTACCTTGCCTTTGGGGTCCAAGTCACTTTCCACACCCCCTATCACCTGCAAAGCTCGGGGGAAGTGGAGCGGGGAAATAGAGAAATTATAACCCTGTTGGGTAAACTGTGTAAGGAAACACAACTAAAATGGCCTCAGGTTTTACCTATTGTATTGTTTCAGCTTAGAAATCGTCCAAGAGCTAATTGTGGGTTATCACCTTTTGAAATCTTATTTGGTCGGTCCCCAACCACCACTCGGGGACTGGATCCTAGGTCCCTGATTCTTGTTATAGGCGATGAGGGTTTGCATGCCTATTTGCTTTCTCTTTCCAAATCCTTTCGGTCCCTGTGGAAGACAGCTGCAGTTACCCAAACGCTCCCACTGGACGAGGACCTACATCCGTTCCAACCAAGAGACTGGGTCTGGATCAAGAATTTCCAGAAGGCTCCATTAACACCATCGTGGAATGGGCCGTTTCAAGTTCTGCTTGCCAGCCACACTGCTGTGAAAGTAGCTGAACGCTCTGCGTGGATTCACCACACCTACCTGAAGCCTGCTGTGGTTGACCACAGCCCATCATCACCACCCGCAGCACCACCTACTGTGCCACCTCTCAAACTCCGTAAAGACCCACAGTCGGACTCATGGTTTCTTGGGACACTATTTTCAGAGTCTTTTTGAGCATGTGGTACTTTTTATAGTGTACTTTGTTGGTGTATCTTCCATTATTCATAGAGCTACAATTTAGCCCCAAAAGTAATACTTTTGTTGAGCTTGCCTGTACTAGCCTTAATAGTTCCAATTTTTGTGTTACCCCGAGCCTCACTATAGAAGGACTCTTGCAAACCTGTTTTTATGGTGTCCCCTTTCCTTTTTCCCAAGCCTTGCTGAGGCTGCCTACCTTGATCTCTCCAAACTAGCTTGTAATTTAGTAAAGTCTATTAATCAAACCTCTTCTCTTATTCAGCTACTTAATGAGGAGCAGGCACAACTCAGACAAGCTATTTTACAAAACAGAATTGCTATAGACTACCTTCTACTTAGAGCTGGACATGGGTGTCAAGAATTTGCTGGCCTCTGCTGCTTTAATCTTACTGATAACTCACACCGTACTGAGATTCCTTTACAGGAGCTTCACTCCCTGGAGGAAAAAATATCCCAGGAGAAAGACACTGGCTTACTTGTCTCTGGCCTCATTTCACTCCTTTTCTTTATTTTGGCCCTGTATATCCTCGGCAAATGCTTACTAAGCCTCCCCCAGGGACCTTCTCCGCTCCTCTACAGTTTCCCTCAGGTCCCAACGCTTTCACAATTCCACATATCCCATAGAAGCTGTTTCCTTGCCACATGTTATTCGTACCTGTTCCAAACTGGATGCATGTTTCTGGCCTTGAGCCTATGAAATATGAGCTTTCATAGGCTCACAGGGGGGAGTGTTATGAGATTTGTATGAGACCACAAACTTGTGAGCATAAGTGACTCCATCTTAGCACTGTCCCCATAATATTATTTCAACCTCTAGCCTGACTAACAAAAGTATAGAGCCCCTCTCATCTATAAGCAGAAGATTAGGGAAACTGCATCAGTCTGGAGGTCACCTATTAATCAACAATTTCTCCTGTTTATTACATTCCCAGGCTCTGAGGAGCCTGCTTGACCTTCTTTACTAATTCTCCTATCTTATATGAATATGTATGAAAACTATCCCTATATGGTACTAATAAATGTATTAATCTTGTTTACCTTGAATATATTAACCATTTTTAGATTTCCTTGAATCAAGTTGTTGTACCTGGGTATAAAAGTCTTTTAGCATCGGTCCTTCGGGGCCGGCCGCACTCAGTAGCTCTGAGTGTCAATAAACTTGTGATTCTTCTTCCTGTGGTCCGGCTCCATCATTGACCAGAGCAGAGAATGAGCTTTTCTCTTAACACACCCCAGGGTCTTCAGACTCCTCAAATTTCTGGCACATGTTGGAGGGCCTGAGGGAGCCATAGCGACCCTGGGAATCTAGCCCCAGAGGGGAGTTACCTGACCCTGGACTCTCTCTCTCGGGGTCACATTCAGAGGGATACAGCTGACAAACACCTCCTGGATTGAAGCCCAACAGACAGCTGGGCCCAGGCTTAGAGTGACCACCAGGGATAGAGAGGGAGCTGCAGGGGGAGGGGGAAGTTACCAGGGGGCCTGCAGGTGGACAATATTTAATGAGTAGAGCAGGGGTGTCACTGGGCACGGGCCTGCTGTGGAGGGCCCTGAAAAATGGACCACGTCATGGAGCTTGCTTGCTCAGCCAGGGCCTGGCAGGAAGGCACCTTTTAAAATCTACTGCTGAGGCATACCTACACGCACTTGTGCAGGGCTGGAGAATAGGGCAGGGAATTTACACCCTGCACCCACATGGCCCAGGCAGTGCCTCTCAGCATCAGTGTCTCTATTGGCTGTGAGGCCTCTCTTCCACTCCAACACCAGCAGTGCCAGGGTGAGTCAGTGTACTTGGGTGAGGAGCCGGGTTGCATGGAACGGACAATGCAGTGGAGGGAACTGAGCTACAGGAAGCCAGCAGGGGAACTACAGGGGAAATAGCAGGGGATAAGGAGGCGAATCAGGAGTCCAGTGACTGGGCAAGGCATCCAGCTGCAACTGCTGAGAGTCAGGTGAGAAGAAAGGGGAAATACTGGGAGGTGGGATTAACAGAGGTGCTCTTCTGTGGCTGATTACTACCATGGTGCTGAACGTCTCCAAAACTCAAAATTGAACAGAAGATTACTAGCAGCCTGCTATATATGTACGTGCCCTATGCAGGCTGGTGCACTGGGGTGAATGCTTGACATGCAGCCCCACACAGATGGGTATTGACTCAAGCACGTCAGAAACCATCCCACATTCATCACTGACCTAGAAGTCGTCTCTGTGTTGCTGCACACTCACAGCACGACGGGAAATATTAATGCTGTAGCAGGCTTGATCAGAAGACACCTGCTTCTTTTAAAACTTTCCATTCTCAGCACTTAAGGCTTACTGTTTATAAAGTGCTCTTCTCCTTCCATTCTTGTAAATGCCACTGAGAGCTGAGGAGGGCTCGCTGCTGAAAATCCCGGGTGCAAGATACTGAATCTGCCCAGGGAGAATCCCACTGTTCAGTAATGTATGTGACAGAATCATGGGGAAGCAGGGAGAAGATGTCCTGTCAAGTTTAACACACCCTATATTCTCTTACTGGCCTTCCTTGTATTGTTACAGTCAGCTTCTCTGGTACATTCCATTTCACGACACCACAGGAAAATCCGTCACATTAGAAATGCCCCCTCAATGACAACAGTTGTACCTCAGTCCTGACCCTGGTTAGCAACTCTTTATCCAGGTAAAATGTACCAGTGTCCAAAGATTTGTGCAGTAAAACCAGCAAGTGTGTCCATAAAGCAAACTAAATGTGAATAAAAGTACAGCCGAACAGCATGATGACTGTACTCAGAGGAACAGAAGTCAAGTCTGTCTTGCAAAATACACAGCCATCCTAGCCCCTCTACAATAAATGCCACAAAGCTATATAGTTAATTATCTACATTCTATTATAATGTATTGTTTTCTTCTGGATTAACCTCAATCCTCTGGTTGGTCAGTCTTATACTAATAAAATTCAGTACTGTAATATGTACAGTAATACACTTAAAACTAAATTTCAACTTCCATCACAGCACTTCAAGTTTTCCTAACCCAGACAGCTAGTGCAGTGCAGAACAGTGTAAGTCTCTGACATCCCAGTCTGCATGAGATTAGAAAAATAAAAATATTTCCATCCCATTCAAGAGACAGTTTTCAAAAGCCAAAAACTGATTATTATAGAGACATGGAATTGAATTGTCCATATAACAACTTCAAGTCCATTAAACCTCATAGTTCTTAAAGTTATTAATTGTCATCACCAAGACTGGGAGGAAGTCCCAGTAATCCAGGAACCACATGGTCCCTACCTGGTGTGCAAAGGTCCTGGGGCCCATGTCTGATGAGGGTGGGCTAGGGCCCCCAAGGGCCTGTGCTCTGAATTATTTTCCCATGCAGCAACATACCTGGGTAAGAGGCACAGAGGTTGCCTAATACGGCAGACCTGGATTCCACCCCAGCTGTTGAATCCTCCTGGGAGCCAGTGATCAGATCCGAAGGCAAGATAAATCCGAGCCCCAACAGTCTTACAGCTCCCTGTCCCCAGACTATGGCATATAGAGCTGGGTTCACATTTGCCAAACAGTTGCTCTCTGACCTAGCTGCACTGTCTGTGTGTGTCAACAGCACAACAGGACTCTGCACTGCCAAGGTCACTCATTGGTGGGTTTCTGCACTGTGTTAATAGCGATCTCTGTCCTGCATTCTCTGGATCTTTGCAGTGACACAGCAGTACCTGTAAGCTCAGCTGGGGCCATGACCTAGGGACACAGGAAGGCCAGGCTGGTGCCTCTGGGTGACATGCTGCAGGGAAAGGGCCCAGCTCACTGCACCATGCCCCAATCACCCCCCCATATCCATGGATAAAAGTGACTGGGTCTCAGGCACAGCCACAGTGACTGGGACGCAATGTGCTCAGAGATCTGCTGGGGGAATGACTGGGTGAGACAAGCCAGGAGGAGACAACACTTGAGAGTGGGGGGCAAGAAGGGCTGAGAACTTACCTGCCAGGATAATGATGGTGAGGACGAGAAGTGAGAACAGGACCGTGCAGGTGACCCCAAAGGTGATGATACATTTCTTGCTGTTAAGTTCTGTGCTGTTACCATGAGGGTCTGAAAAAGAAAAGACCTGTCAGACAGGGCTGCAAGGATATGTTTCTGTGACCGCTCAAGGCTTGAGCTGCCCTAGAAAATGCAGAATCCTGTTCATAGCTCCTTCCCTCAGACATTCCAGGAGAAGATGCCAGAGGCCAGACAGACAGGGGGAACAGTCCCCTTTCCCCTTAGGTCAGTGCCCTCCCCGCCATGCTGTCACAAGGCCTGGCGAGTTCTGGGGTAAAGAGAGGGACACATGTGCCAGCCCCAAGTGCGGGCTGTGCCCAGCTGGTCAAATGCTCCTGTCCCCATGTCCTGGAGTCTCACCGTGGCCACACATAGCAGAGAAGAGGAGATAACATCAGCCCATCTCAGCCTGATTCTGTCGTAGAAGATCTAAAAAGCCCAGCCCAAAGGGACCTGCACAGCTACTGCTGTGTGTGTCAGACAGCAGCTGTGAGGCAGGGATTAGTGCCTCTGAAGACTGTGGCAGTGATCAAGTCCCTGCTGCCCAGACAGATGTCAGGCACTTGCTGCTTTGCTTCTGTTGAGAGTCTGGCCCCACCTGGGGCATCTTGATGTCTCTCTGCAGCCTGTTGAAAGCCAGTGATATGCACTTACCTGGGCCCCCTCCAGTCTCCTGGTGTCTGTTGCCATTAACATGCTCCTGCAGTGACACATGGCTGTCAAGAAACTCAGCTGCTGACCTCATCCTCTCTTTCAGGCACACTCAAACTGAAGACCCCGCTGCGGGTGCTGGGCTGGGACAGGCTCCTGCGTCTGACTGATCCCATTCTCAGTCAGCAGCAGCAAAGCCAAGCAGGGGGCAGGTGTCCTGGGTTCATCTCCCCCTTCCCAGCACTGGACTCACACCAGCAGAAACTGAAAGCAGAAATGGGGCAAGGTGCTTTTGTGGTTTCTTCTTCTGGACCCAGCAGCCCAACACCCTGCCAGCGATGGCACCATGATGATTAAAGCCACTTAAGCCCCATCGGTCCCTCCACCCCCAAAGGGCTTCAGAGACTGCTTTCCAGAAATCCTTCATCTGTGACAGGTGCCCCCAGAAGCAGACTTGAGTACAGGATCCTAAGGGCTCCAGGCCCTCTCACAGCCAGAGTGGTAAGACTAGATACCCCCAGGTTGGCTTGCACTCATCACCAGCCGTCTCTTCCTCTGAAGTTACCCTGGGGCCATCAGGGTCTTTTTGGGGCCAATCTGACTCCCCCACCCAACTATCCCTTCCCTGGGACCCTCCCCCATATCCATCCCCCAGCTCGCCAGCCCTTTCCTGCTTAGTGTCTTTAGGGAAGAGCACCCTCCCCCAGATGTTGGTGGGGCTGAAATCCTCTCACAAAAAAGCCCAAGGAGTCCTGTGGCTTTTAAAGACTAACAGATTTATTTATTGCATGAGCTTTTGTGGGAGAAAATCCCACTTTGTTAGATGCTTTGAAGATGGGGGAACTTACAGAATGGAATAAAAATAAATGCAAAGGAGTGTAAAACATGGGATCAGGTCATACAGTAACCGCAAATCAGAGCTGTTGTTAAGATTCAAACCCTGGGAAACAGCATAGGGTCAAATCAACTTACCTGTTGTAATGGGAAAAGAAGCCATGTCTTTTTTCAGTACAACCAGGAATGCAGCCTCCCAGTCCCCAGTTTCTGCTTTCAGATCTGGTTTGAGAAGCCGGAGTCTTTTCCCATTACAACAGGTAAGTTGACTTCACCTTTCGCAAGGTTTGAACCTTAACAACTGCTCTGATTTGCTGTTACAGGATGACCCACTGCCGTGCATTTATCATCACCCCATGCTGTAAGTTCCCCCATCTTCAAGCCATCTGACAAAGTGAGACTTTCTCCCACGAAAACTCATGCGGAAAATAAATCCCTTAGTCTTTAAGTGCTACAGGACTCCTTGTTTTTTGGGTTTGGTTTTTTTTTGGCTGGGCTGGAGTAACACAGGTACCCCTCTGAAATCCTCTCACCCTCCCCGCAGCCCCGGTCCCCCACAGCCCGCCTCACCCACCACGCTGCCGGCTCTACAGCACTACGGCAGAGAGGAGGAGGAGGGAGGTGCCCATTCTAGCTCTTCGCTCCTCCCACACACTGATTCGCTGCTCAGCCTGTCCGTTCAGCTAGGCGCGGGAACCGGGCCTCAGACTCGGCTGCTGGTAGGCTCCACTCACATCAGCTCCGCCTCCCTTGTTGACGTCACACGAGGCGCCTGGTCGGGTGCACGTGGACGTCCGAGCGTTTTCTGAGAAGCGCTGGCGGGTGAGCGCTTCTGCACGCGCGCCTCGCGCATCTCTCTGGCCGGTCCGTGCAGGGCGGTCCCCATCCAATCGCGCTGCATTGCTGCACCCACTCAGCTCCAGCGGAGATGCTGCCCGCCAGGCTCCCTTCCCGCCCAGCCCCGCCTTCCTAGAGTCTAGCACATCCCCTCAGATCCCTGCCCCCCAGTTTTTGCCACCCCTCCCCTCCTGCGCCCCAACCCCTTGCACTCTTTCCCACCCATGCCCCTTGCGCCTGATCCTTTTGCAGCCCTTCTCCTAGGTTCCTGCACTCCCTCTGCTCCACCTGCAACACCTCTCCCAGCTCCCCTACACCCGCTTCCCTTCCTCATCCCACTTGGCCTAGAAAAGCATGACTGATGGAAAAAGTTTTACCTTCTCACCTAATACACAATGAGGGATCATGTCAGGGACATGAGAGGTAGTAGGTTAACAAAAACATAAGTAAAAACAAACAAGGAGTCCTGGTAAATCATCTGGTAATTGCCTTGCTCTGTTCTTCCCCCCAGTGCATCTAACATTTGTAAGGCAGGCTTAGAAGCTGTGCCTAACAGCTTGAGGGGTGGAGAGACTAATCTGCAGGGGGTTAGTATTTGCATCAGCACAAAGAACATATTAGCATAAATACACTGTGGGTGCAAGGCAACCTGCGTAATGGTGTTTGGGGTTAATCTGATCACAAATCTGTCAATACCTCTAATTCTACTGAAAAGAAACATGAAATACCTTTTTTGTACTATGCTACTCTCTTGCTTGATCAAACTCTGGTTAGGTTAGTTAAAGGGTAAAAGCTACCCTTACCAAAAAAGAAACTTGTAAAAGAGGTCACTGCCTGAAAAAAGTTGACAGGTTGGAATATGTAGTTCAGTCTGTAGCTATGCTTGAGGCATTTGCCTCATTGGTCTAGAGATGGCCTTAAACAACTGGGGGCTCTAAGTGAAGATTCTTTAAGGGATCCCCAGTAGGCTTCCCTGGGGCCCTGGTCCTCCCTGCAGTCATAGCTGCCTCCCCTCACAGTCCCAACTCCATGGTTCTGGCTCCCCCCTGTAGCCCCAGCTTTCTGCTGCCTTCTGTTCAAGGGGAAGCACTGGGGAAGCTAGCACTCATGGGGGGGGAGGGAGCTGGGGTGCAGACCATCCGGGCCAGACTATGCTGCTTGCCTGCCTGGCCTCTCTGCGATGAGGGCAGAGCAGTGCTTCCCACCTTCTGCCAGCCAGCTGTGCCTCCCCAGGGGGAGGGAGGAGAGCATCCAGCATGGAGCTGCAGCTCACCGAGGTGGGGCCATGGAACAGCCCACTCTGGAGAGTTCAGGTTGCTTTACTCCCAGCCACCTGAGGCCTGAATAGAGGCTGCCTCGTCCCCAGGCCCTGGACTGGGCCTGTTCAGGCCCAGGGTGGCCGGGAGCAAAGCAACCTGAACTCTTTGGAGCAGGGTGCTCCAAGGCCTCACCTGCACAAGCCTCAGTTCTGTGCTGGCCACTCTCTTCTCTCCCCCTGGGGAGGCACAGCTGGCTGGGGGTAGGCAGGGAGCGTTGCTCCACCCCCACTCCAAAAAGGCCAGACATGTGGGTGGGCGGCGCAGCTCTAGGCCCTGGCAGTCCGCGGCACCCCACCTCCCCACCACCCCAGGAGTGCTTAGTTGGGCAAAGTAGGTGACCACTACAGGACCTCGTACTGCTTGGGGCCCTAGATGGCTGCCTGCTTTGCTTACCCCAAAAGCTGCCTCTGCCCTGGCCATGCCCACACATACATTGTTATTTCGAAATAAGTTATTTCAAAATGAGTTATTTTGAAATACAGTCCTTATTTCAAAATAAGTTAATTCGAATTAAGGGCTCAAAACGAAATAGCATGTCCAAACACAGGACTTCCTAAATAACCATTTTGAAATAACAGCCGTTTTGATTTAAAGACTGTTTAAGCTATTTCGAAATGACAGCTCTTATTTTGAAATGACGGAGCCCGTCATTTCAAAATAAGAATACGTCATGTGAACCTAATCTTTTATTTTGAAATAATCAGTGTTAGGGGAACACTGGGGAAGGGGGATTAATAGGTGGGGAGGGGAACATTGGGGTTTGGGAGACTGCTAGGGACATAGGATAGTGGGGAGGAGTGGAGAGCTGCCAATGGTCGTATTCCAGCTCTGGCCACCCAGTCCTACCACAGCTAGGGATTCCCAGAATTTGCAATGGTGGTGGCAGCCATGGCCCCATTCCGGCCCTGCTCCAGGTGTCCTTGGTGGCCCCATTCTGAGGTTCCTGGGGCCATTGCCCCGAGCTCTGTCTAGGGGTCCCCAGAGCCAGCAGCGGCAGCTGTGGCCCCATTCCAACCCCACTCTGTAGGGGTTAAAGTAAGGGGAACACATCCCTATTTTTAGGCTGACAGCATTCAGGGGCCCCTAAAAATAGAGAAACACACTGCAATGCTGTGTTCTGGGGCCCCCTAAAAATAGCATGAGCAGCTGGAATGCAGTGTTCTCGTGGCTCCACCGTAAACCCTGCTCCTCCTCAAGCCCAGCCAGCAGAGAGCTGCGGCAGGTTGGGAGATTGTGAATCTCCCCCTCCTGGGTGGAGCAGCGTGTGGCAGCTTCCAGCCAGTCAGCCAGCCAGCATGCAAACAGCTGAGTTAAGGGTTGTGGGGGAGGCTGCGTGTGTGTGTGTGTGTGTGTGCGCGCGTGTACGTACGTACGTACATACCTGGGCGGTGGGTATTGGGGCAGGGGGTGGGTGCTGGGGACTAGTATTGGAGGCCTACACATGTGGGAGGATTCTGGGGCCCACCAAATTATACTGTAACCTTTGCCACTCTGAGGTGTCCGTGGCAGTGGCGGCCCCATTCCAGGTTGTCCCGGGGCTGGTGGCAGCCCCATTCCGGTGTTCCTGGGGCCATTGGCCCCAGCTCTGTCCAGGGGTCTCCAGCAATGATGGCTGCCTGAGCCTGCCCCGAGCCAGGGGTCCCCAGAGCCACCAGCATGCCCATTCTGGTCCTGGCCTGGGGTCCCCAGAGGCACCTGGCAGCAGTCCTGATCTGGTCTGCCCCCATGACACTGGTGGTGGTAGGACCCAGCCCATCAGCTTCCCCAGGACTTGAAATGGGTGTGGGGGGCCTAGGGGTGCTCTCTAAATTGGTATAACACTGTTAATAGTGGACAACGGGGGGGGGTTGGAAAATTCAGAAGGGGTGTGAGGGGGTGTTAGGGAAATCCCTGATCCAACCCCAGCCCGGGACCCAGGGACTCAGGTAGCAATATCTGGCCTTGGCCCTAGTGGCTGGAGTTGGATTGGGTGGGGCAGGGCTGGCTGCCCTTGTCCTCTTTTGCCACCCGTGCCCTGCTCTGCTCCCCACACTCTCTCCTGCCACTGCACACAACTCCTGACCTTCCCTCTGTTGCCACCCCTGCTCTGCTACCCCTACTAGCCCACATAGCATTTCCCAACCAGTGTGCCATGGTTCATGAATATTCATGTTTTTTGAGTTAATTTGAATATTCATGAGTTTTTTAATTGAGGTGTGCCTCAAAAAATTTGAAGGTATCAAGGTGTGCCATGGCAGAGAGAAAGTTGGGAACCACTGCTCTAGATCACTGGGCTAACAGAGCTCCCATTTAGAGATCTGAGCCAGGAGTAATCCTGATGGAGCGTGCCTTCAGAGACTCATGCACACATTTACACATGCAGCCAAACTAATATCACCACCAGACACAAAAAAACACTGACAAGGACACAACTTGGCTGCTGTGCTGTAACATATCACTCTTCTCCCCAAGCCCAATTCTTATCCACCTTTTTGTGAGTATATCTCTCTTTGTGAGAGAAAGGGCAGGGCTTCAGACTGGAGGATTTTTTTCTTCTCTAAATATTGTGTATTTTCTTTCTGTTCCTCCTTGCTGTTGTGCCTTGGTCAAAATGGCTGTTGCCAAATTTCCCTGAGTGACCTTTCTGTGACAGCCATTGCTTCATTCCCCACCCCCAACCCATGGATGCAACAGTGCAGTCATGTTATTATCTGGTTGCAGTCACCCACTGTCTCCTTATAGGATAAAGAGGTTCTAGCTCAGCATCTTTGAGCTTTGAAGAGTCATTTTTACTTTGTTCTGCAGATAGCTGGTGCTAACTTCTCTCACTCAGAGCCTGCCCTTTGGGACTGGGATCTACCATCACCTCTCAGTCTTCTGTCCTCTGGCTTTTCAAAGCTGGCTCCACTGGCTATTCATCTATAGGGCACAGATCTGCAGGTTCAGGCTGGTCCTTTTCATCTTGTCACTTTCTCACTTATTGATCCAATCTGTTATTGTACAAAATTGTATTAAGCCACTATCTCGTTGGCTACACACAGTCCCCTGCTAGAGTGTGTCTGGTAGGGGAGGCCCTGTGGTGCTGCGTGTTGGCTTTAGCAGCCCACTGAGACACTTGGGGAGCTCACCATCTCAGGGCTATTTCTGTATGGTCTTTCACACATGGACCAAAAAAAAGTAGTCTGCTACATGTGTATAAGAGTGCATATTCCTGTGCAAAAATGCTACCATCCTGCAAAGGTGTTAAGCAAATTACTGTTAACAAGTTTTGTTTTCAGTAACATTGCTTGACCTGTTAAATTCATCTCATTCAGGCAAGCAAGCAAATGGCAGCAATTAAAAAACTTAAGAAAAAAATCAGTTCAAGCATAGGAAGAAAACAATCACTTAGGCTAGCATTGCTTCTGCAACATGACATCCCAAATTTAAAAACCCCAAGCTTTTGTTTTAAAAACTGGAAGTGTTTGACCAGTCCCAGTTAGTTTCTCTGCAAAATAATAACCGGAGTGACCATTTACAGGTGGCTTGTGCTTTGGTTTTATTCTCTCATTAACAAAATGTCTGTCAGTAACTGTGGAGTCCCCCAGGCATGTGAAGATCCAGATGTGCATTGCTAGTGCTGCTGCTCTTGGAATCCTAATATTAACTGCACTGTCAGTACATGCAGCATGTTAATTCAGCACCCTCCATGTTTCTCATAGCAATGATCATGGGCTCAGTTTTGGGGTGAAGACTTTTGATCAGGTTTGTCCTCAACAAAGTGCCCAGACTCAATGGTTGTGGGCATGCTAACACATGTGTGACCACAACAAGGTAGCAGTTCAGTCAACATATAATGCTGTCCCCTAGGCTGGTTAATAGAACTGTCCCTTGTAGGAATTCCAATACTTATCTTTGTACTAAAACAAAACTTTCTCTTCCTTATCCTGTCACCCCTCTTTACATTCACAAGGGGTCAGTGTGCACATTGACTATCTCTAACAAATAAAACAAGGAGTTGTGTGACACTTAAAAGACTAGCAGATTTATTTTTGCATGAGCTTTGGTGGGAGAAAATCCCACTTTGTCAGATGCTTCGAAGATGAGTGAACTTACAGAATGGAATAAAAATAAATGCAAGGAGGTGTACAAAGCTCATGTGAAAAATAAATCTGTTAGTCTTCAAGTGCCACACGACTCCTTAGTTTTTTTGCTGGACTAGACTAACATGGCTATCCCTTTGGAAATTATCTCTAACAAGTTACTTGAGAAATTTTGTCTCTGTCCCATCTTATCAGATCAAGAATGGGCTTACCCCTGGTTAGCTGACACTGTATGTTACTGTTCTGTCCAGCCCTGTTCGGGTTCCTGCTCCTAGCTCCAGCATAGCCTACAATGTGACTAAAATAGTAATGTGAGGAATCCTGGGGTCACTCTCCTAAGCTACCAACCCTGGTGTCTCCAAACTATTAGTGATTAGCAGAATAAAATCACATTATGCTCATTAGTTTCAAATGACCTTTTCATTCCAGGTTCTCTCTAATAACACCTAAGAACTCTTTCCTATGGATTACTTGACACGATGGTCAGGAGATGGGGAGGATCTGTGGCTTGCAATGTGCAGGAGGCCAGACTTTAAGTGGTCCTGATGGTTCCTTCAAGCCTTAGTCTGAGCTTTGCTTAATAACATTCTGTTGTTTCCTTTGCAGGAACATTCCAGAAGCCCATGGACAGACACTCACTGAGCACTTAACTGATCAGATAAGTATTATCCAGGCACTCTCCTCTTGCTCAAACTCTAATCCCAGTCTTGGTTCTCTCTAGCATACCATTGGCTCTTTAGTGGATCTTTCTGCTTTCTCTCCTTTCAGCTCCATCTCAGAGACCAACCCATCATGTCCCAGGAAATGACAATCCATTTATTTTACTGCTGGGGAGGATTAGATTGCTGATCATCTGCTGAGAGATCTAACAGAGAGGAAGGAGTGTGGAATCTCAGACAGCAATTGGGTGCGTGGCTTCTCTTCTATATCTTTCTATAGCAGGTCCCCAGCCCTCAAGCCTTGTCATCTAGCTGGGAGCCCTGGGGAGTCAGGCATGGCTTCTCTAGTGAGGGTTAGAAGCTAGTTTGCTTTGTTTCTCCCCTCTTCTCAGATGCTCTTGGGGGGTGGTGGTGTTCGAGCACAAAGCTCTGGTAGTCCCCGAGTCGGTCCAAGTGGTCCCAAGACACACAAAGACAGAGGAGGTCACAAATGCATATATGCTTTATTACCTTACAGAGATCTCGTGGAGCTAGCTCCCAGAGGGGTACAATACAGTGGGTTTTATAGTACAGTCTACAGGAAAAGGGGTAAGGCGGGCACAGAGCCAATCATAATTCAGGGTCGGGGGCTGTATACCTTATATGGCTGGTCACCTCACCTGGGTCAGGGAAGGGTTATTTCCTAATATGGTGCTTCTGGGCCCATGTGACTGACCTGGAGATGGTGAGGACAGGTGAGATGTGACTACCCTGGGTCCCTGAAATGGTGTCTCAGGACCCAAAATGGAGTCTGCTGACTCATGCCCCTTCAATCCCCCCTTTCACGGGGCCTCCACATAGGAGGTCCCGTGACCTAGGGAGGTCAGTTTGAGGAAGGGGGTGCCTTGTTGTCCATTGGCACGGGTGAGGTACCTAAGTCTGCGGTGGTGAGAGTGGTGAGGGCTCATGCCCCTCCGCAAGGTGCTGACCATCTCCCGAAAGAGACCACAGCAGCACTGGAGGAGGCATAAGCCACCCACCAGGAAAAATACAATGCCAAGGAGAGAAAAGAGCAAGGTGCGGAGCCAAGCGGCGGACGGCAGCCAGGAAGTAAGCCAGTCCCACCAGTGTTGTTCAATGTGCTCAGTTAGACCTTGCTCCACTCTGCGGAGGTCCTTCAGGCTTGCTTTAATAGCCTGGGAATTATCAGAGAGATTGAAACAACACAGCCCCTCAAATTCATGGCATCCATGTCCAGTTTTAAGGAGTAAATAGTCCAGAGCGAGACGGTTCTGTAGTACCGCCTGGCAGAGCTGGGCTTGTTCATCGTTAAGGGCAGCAATCATGTGTGAGGTTAGATTAACAGATTTATCTAAGGCACATGCAATCTTTCGTAGGTTTAAATAAGCGGCTTCAGCCAGGGCAGGGGTTCCTACTAGGGAAATAGCTAAAGCAATAACTTCAGAACGGGAGAGGAGATCAATCCGGCTATCACAATCAGTGGGGAGCGACCGCCTGTGTCTTTGCGGAAGAAATCGGTGCTCCAATTGTGGGAGGGCATAGAGGGATGTAAGCCTGCCAAAGGCGCAAGGCCCTGCAGTGGAATTGGCTGGGATGTAAGAAAATGAAAAATTATCACAAATTATAAACCACCCCTTGGGTAATAAAAGGGGAGCATATACAAAAGCATAGTCTACTATAAGGGAACAATTAAGGCCAAAAGGGAGGGGGAGATGGCAGTGGTGTGGTCCATCCACCCTGCACCCCCCTTTGTGCAGCTGCAAACATCAAAAGAGTTCCAGTAAATATCAGGGGTTCCATTGCGTTGGTTAACCTGCCAGGTGCTACAGGTCCTTCTTCTACTCCGGTATTGGGGGAGTGTTGGTTAGCCCCTCCCTCAGCAGAGGGGTGCCTGTCATCTGCTTCTCATCCTTGTGGAGTGGAACATCCAGTGGTGGGGTTTGCTGACAGATCACTGTTTATTGTTCAGGGATCATGTTTTTCACCTGCAAAACATACTGCATGCACCAGCTGTAAATGGAGGCTGGAAAAAGTCCAATGGAAAACCTGGGCTGAGCCTAGGTGTACAGAAGCTCAGTTCACTTAAGGCCTCCATTGCCCACTATTACTATACCGTCACATAGTCTTCCGTTTGTCCTGCTCTCCACCCCTGGGCAATGGAGGAACTTAAATCTTGAAATAAAGCAAAAAGAATAAGAAAAAAAAATACCACAACACAATTACAATAGGATAAAATAACAAGCTAACAAATATGGTGGATGGCTTAGAGAAGAAAAATATTCCTTCAGAGCAGGAAACAGCTGAAGA
Organism: Podocnemis expansa; assembly: GCA_007922195.1. Taxonomy (NCBI): domain Eukaryota; kingdom Metazoa; phylum Chordata; order Testudines; family Podocnemididae; genus Podocnemis; species Podocnemis expansa. Next base: position 779,788 of record ML682091.1, read on the forward strand.
ACTCTTTCTACAGCTGGAAATAAGTTGAGCCACCTAGTTCTTGTGTGATACAACAGCTGCTGATAGTGAGTATCTACATATTCACTCATATCTTGCTTCTGTTCAAACAGTGTACATGGAAAAGTAATTGAAAACCTTCAAAATGATTGCTTCAACATCAACTTGCAATAAATCTGAGCCATGTTGAATACAGTTGTGGAGAATATGTGGAGGACAACTGATACCAACTATACTCCTTCTGAGAGCCTGCTTCAAGCGTGAAAACACATTATTGCCTTCCTTTCCATTGATGTCTCCAAAATTTACATTTGCATTGCCGCCTGTGAAAGCAACACACTTAGATAAAAGATCATATTTTTCAAGTGTCTTAACCAGATACTTAAATATAGTTTCAGATGTTTCATTGGAGCAGGCTTCTAGTTCAAGAAGTTTAGTTTGGGTTCCACTTGTTTTCCAGGCAAAATACTGGATAACAATGGGAAAAATCTTTTCTGCACCATGGTTGCTGACATCAGTCACAACTCCAAGGCAAGATATATTAGTTAAAGTCTTTACTATTGAATCAATAGTATGAGGGCCAATCACTTTATTTATAATCGCTTCGGTTTTTGTCCTCGCACATGCTGTACTTTTGGCAGTCTCAGAGTCTTTAAACAGTTTGCTCATTAATAACACAGTGCAGTCCATCAACTTGTAAGATTGATGATGTCTAACTGCATGATATGACAATGTTGCCTCAGCAGCATGTGCCTTTTTGTTTACATCTGAGTTCTTCCATGCAAAACATGTCATTACCTTGGTTGCTGACAATGATCTTCTGACAAGTTTCGGATGTTGCTTGCTGTCAGAATGCTGCAGCAAATCAGCAGATCCTTTAATCCCCACAGACACGTAACAGTCACAGATCAAACACTTTGCCTCACTGTCACTACGGCCATCACTGAAACATGGATATTTCTTTTTCATTGCATCAGAGAATTTGCACCTTCTCTTAAGTATAATTGAACTTATTGAAGCCATTTGCTAATTAATTTATATAGTTTTTGATCACCAAAATAATGAAATACATGTAAGAAATGAATTAAATAATGATTTCTATGTACACTACAGAGGCAGGAAGAGCAAAACGCTGCAAAGTAAAACAAATAGGAAACTACTAAAGTTAAAGTTCAAAAGTAATGAAATGGACCATGTAGTTTAAACGTGACATAATTGGAAGTACTTGATTATTAACAAGGACAATAGATGAGGGAACCAGCGTACTGTGTAGGTTCAGCAGGTCTTGTCTTGCTTGCAGCTGCCGCCAATTGGCACTCAAAAAAGAATACTGTAAAATTTAAAATAGCTTCATATTATCAAACTAAAATTTTAATCATCAGTAAACAGGGGTTGGAGTACAGTTGTTTGGGAGGCCCTAGAACCCTCCTAAATTTCTGGGCTTTCACCCACCTACTGCCCCCAGACACCTGCCCCCCATCAAATCCCTCTTTTTTCCCCATGCCCCCACTCCAGCCTCTCTCCTACACCCCAGTTCTCCATTCACTTCTTCACCTGCCTTCAGCCCCAAGCCCCAACCACCTCCACACCTCCCCAGGTACTGGAAAAGGAGGGGAGGAGAGGGGTGGCCAGGCTCACTCCTATCCTGCCCGCTGCTGAGCCAGTAGGGGAACACACTGGAATGCCGCGTTCCAGCATGCTGCTCTATTTTTAGGGAGCCCTCCCCGGCTCAAGAAGAGTTTAGCGCTCAAGAGGTATTTCCATTATACTGGTATAATTACAGCAGGGTGGCTCAAGCACTGATAGTTTTATTGGTACAGCAAAAACAATGAGAGTCCTGCAGCACCTTATAGACTAACCGATTTCTTCAGGCAAGCTTTCCTGAATGTTAGAATATAAAACAAATGTTGCTGAAGAGAAGGAGGAAAGAGACCTACTGTATTGTCACAGCACACAGAACTGTTTACACAACAAATGTGAGAAGGTAAAAGGTTGTCTTAAAACACCCTTGTGAGAGATCATCTCTTGAGATTGGAAAGACAGTAAAATTGAAAGATGCTGAAAGAACAGCAACAAAAATATTAGACCTCTATATAATAAATAATAAAAGAATAATCAGATCAGGACTATCATGTTGCTGTATGCCATGTCTTACACTCCCCTGCTTTTATTTTCATCCCATTCTGTAAATTCCCTCATCTTCAAAGCATCTGATGAGGTAGAATTTTCTCCCATGAAAGCTCATCCGATAAATAAATTTGTTAGTTTTAAGTGCCACTGGATTCCTTCCTTCTTTTGCCATATAGCCCAGGATATGTAATAGTGTAGTGGCTAACACCTCTGCTTAACATGCAGAAGGTCCTGGGTTCAATTCCCAGAGGGTTAGATGTGATGATCTCATGAGGTCCCTTCCAGCCCTATGATTTGATTTGATTTGATGTTTGTACTCCAGTCCCGGGTGGCTGCAGTTTAGGTACCTAAAACCACAAGTAGCTACATCACATTAACTCTCAGGTCCAGGAGTCAAGACAGGTGAAGTACATACCACGGAGCAGCAAGGAAGCCAGGGCAGCTAGCCAACGGAGGCAGCTCAGTGTTGGGGGCAGGGTCAAGAAGGGACCTGCCTGCAGCCTGTCGCAGGAACTCACAGACAGGGAACCTGCCTGGAGTTGGAGGCTAAATGGCACTGGTCCCAGCAAGAAGAGGGGACTCGCACCGCATGCACCTGGGCTGGCAGGGGGAGGACCTCCATGCCAGGTGCTGTGAAAGGAGAGGAGAGGAAGAAAGAGGTGTCTGGCTGATGGGCTTGCTCCCACTCACCGCAGCCCCTGCTGAGCTGGCAGGGGAAAGCATTCGGTGTGGTGCAGGAGAAACATGCATCTATTTTTAGAGTGCTGCTCTGGCAACCGGCAAAAAGCTGGACAAACTGCACTTTTTTGTAAATACCTGGAGGACGGAGGACATCAGGGCAAAAAGGAGGACATGTCCTCCTTTGGCTGGACATCTGGTAACCCTATCCCTTGGGGAGATTCCCTGGGAGCCAGAAGGGGACACTCAGGGAGCCACAGGTGGCTCACTGAGCTGATCCCTAATCTAGGTAGACCAGGATCTTATCTTCTGACTGTGACTGATGCTAGATGGTTCAGAGCAAATTAACAGACCCAGGCAATTAATAATGAATGATTCACAAGTCCAGCATCTGGCAGTCAGGGACATAGACACCAGAGCATTTCCCACCTTGGCTAAAAGCCACTGATGGAACACTCCAAGATTGCATTTAATTCTTTTTTGAACCCAGGTTATAGTCTTGGCCATAACAGCTTCTGGCAATGAGAACCACAGGTTGACTGTGTGTTCACTGTTTTAACCTGGTGCTTGATGAGGTGGTTTGACCTCTAGTTCTTTTATTATGTGAAGAGGTAAATAATACTTTGTCTTTCAACATTCTTGATTTTTATAGCTCTCCATAGCCCTCTTAGTTATCTCTTTCTAAAGCTGAACAATCCCAGTCTTTTTGATCTCTCCTCCTATGGAAGCTGCTCCATACCCTGAATATTTTTGTAACCCCGTCTCTGTCCAATTCCCAGTTCTAAGAAATCCCTCTTGAGATACAGGAAGCCCTTCTGGTTGCTCTGTAGAAGAGGTGGCTATACCTTGGATTTGTAGCTCAGCAATTGAGAGAAAATGATAGAACTATTAGGTAAGGGATAGTTTCTAACAATATTTTAGCACCTTTTTTTTTTGACTGCTGAAGCTTAGTTCTCTATAAGCATTCACTGAATGACTCCTGGAGTTTTCTTGAACGATAACAGCTGATTTGGACCCTAATGTTTTATATGTAGAGTTTGTATTATGTTTTCCAATGAGTCCTATGTGTCTCCTTTTCTTCTGCACAGAGGAAGGGGTATAGGGAAGGTGCAGGTCTATGTAGGCACTGGTGAGGCCACATCTGGCATATCTGCGTTTAGTTTGGGGCCCCCATTAGCAGGGCTGGATCAAGGCTCCTGGCGTCCCAGGACTACCCACTATTGTTGGTCACCCCATCACAGTGGCTTCTAGTCTTGGTGTGGGAGCACTTGGGTGCTCTGGGGCCCAGGCCAGCAGACCCATGAGCTGTGGTGGACAGGGGGCTGGTGGGGCCTGCACACCGACCATCTGCAAGGGGAAGCCTGGCCAGTGCTGCAGGGTGAATAGGGGGTGGGGTGTCTGCAAACTGGCCAGCTTTTGGGCTGGGGTGGGCAAGTACTGAAGGTGTGTCTGGGAACTGCCCAGCTTTGAGGCTGGAGCAGGCCAGTGCTTCATGCTGGAGAGGAGTGGGGACCCTTGGGTCAGAGGGCACAGCCTGTGGCACTCCCACCCTGCCCTCAGAGTATCTGGTTTGATCCAGCTGGTCTGGGACCTGCTGGGGCAGACCAGCCAGCTTAGGGGCAGGATCTTTGCCTTAATCTGGCCCTGCCTGCTACAGGGAGAGGTTGTGGACAAACTGGAGATAAGGTGAGTGGAGGGCAATGGAAACAAATGAAAACTGTGAGTGTGGGCAGGTTGAAAGAATGGGGCTTGTTTTGCTCAGTCTGCAGGAGAGAGGAATGAGAGGCGATCTGATAGCAATCTTCAACTACCTGAAGGGGGGTCCAGGGAGGATGAGGTTATGTTGTTGTGGGGTGTGGGTGGAGGGGGCATATTAAGAAAGTGTCCCCTCTCAATGGTGGCAAGGCACTAGAATGGGTTACCATACTTGGAGGTTTTTGAGACCTGGCTTGACAAAGCCCTGACTGGGATGATTTAAATGGGCTTGGCCCTATTGGACTAGATGTCTCTTGGAGTCTTTCTAACCCTCATCTTCTTGGATCCTGTCGCGTGCGGGCTGGTCCCCCCTGGGTGTGATGAGGGGCCAAGCCTGGGCCCTGGTTCCTGAAAGAGGGGGAGAAATATTGGGTGGTTCCTCCTGTTGCTGATTGTCAGGGCTTGGAACCCATCAGACAGAAGGGGTGGGACAGGGGCAGCCCACATGTGGTGGTGTAAACACTGCTCCAGGAACATGTACAGGAAATGGACCAGCCATTTCTGTGAAAACCAAAACTAGTTTTGTTTCCTGGAAGTCAGCCCGAAAATCTCCTCAGAAGCCTTAAAACTGAGTAAGTGAAATCGTCGGTCAGTCACTGCCTTCCTTTGCTGCTGCTGGGCTTGGCTGGGCCAGACAGGGGTCTCAGGTGAGGACGGGCTAGGCAGCATGGTGTGTCTCTGTACTTGTTTCGTGTCAGAAAGATGGCTGTGTGCGCTGCTCCTGAGGCAGGCTGAGTGGGACCTCAGGTGAGGCCAGGCCAGGCAGTGCCTTCCCCAAGGGGTGGAGGGATATGTCCTCCCCCTGCCTGCCCTGGGGGGGAACCTCTTCGGCTTCACTCCCCCTCCAAGAAAGCAGAACTAGGAAGGAGAGAGAGGGGAGAGGCAGGGACAAAAGGAGGGAGGAAAGAAGGAAGGGGGTGGGAAAGAGAAGGGCAATGGAGCACCTGGTATTTGTCTTGAACTTCATTTTTGTTGCCTATGCTACAGCCAAGCTCCATGGTGTAACAAAGTCCCTTTGAACTGTGGCTCTAATGGCCAAAGTATTTGCAGTCCAAGCTTCCTGTCTAAATCTGAGCAGCGGCACTCTCTTTCTGTCCACCTAGGCGGTTAAGAAAAATGGTAACAATACAGCCTGTCCTCTCCGTCCACACAGCTACAACGCTCATATCAACAAAGATCATTTCCTTACCCACCCCTCCAGCTGTAACTGTGACCCCCTGTTTGCATCTCTCTGCTGTCTCCCCTTCCTCTAGCCCAGCCTGTCTAACATAAACTGCTTGTTTTCACTTTCCAGGCCCTTCCTCGCCTTTTTCTCCACCCAGCCATGTCTCACTCTGCAGCCAGATGTTGACTCCTGTCTCAGCCTCCATGACTCGATTTTTAAACTTCAAGAAAAATCCTCCCCGCTTTCTCCCATGGTGCCCCTTCTGCTTGGGAGGAGCCCCTCTACAGCCGTCTTATCTTGCTGGGATGCCTGACAAAAACTTGCTGTCAGCCAGGCTGGCCCTGCCCAGAAACTGCTGCTGACACCAACCAGTATTACCTCATTGTTTCTTCATGCTCCCCTGTCTAGTGGTGGTCTCAGCCACTGCAGGCAAGTGGCATGCAGCACAAATCAGCCCCAGCCAGCAAGCGGCAGGCAGCCCTAGCCTGGATTCAGCTCCTGTCGCTGTCAGCCAGCAGCAGAGCTGGGTGATGCAGGGCATGAGCCCTGTGGGTTCAGCAGCAGTAATGCCTATGGTACCTATTATAGAGAGACCCTGGTCTGTGACTAGAGCTCCTACATGCTATTGTAACACAAATAACACAGGACAGAGAATTTCTCTGTAGCTAGCACATCAGTGAAGAAAACAAGCTAAGTTCACAGTGAGATGGCTAACTCAGTTTAAAATCTTAATGGGAACAAAGATCAAGTGTCTTACCTCATAGCTAGACCTGGTCAATGCTCTCTCTCTATCTGGAATTGAATAGCAACACAGGGGAAAGGTACCTGTGCTTTCTCTCCACTGGGCTTTTACATTGTTAGCTCTAATACAGGGGTCTCAAACACACAGCCTGCAGGCCACATGCAGCCCCTAAAGCTACTTCTTGTGGCCCGCGACGACATGATCATTACTGATAGTTGCAATATTGTTGTATGAAAAGGTTTCAGTGGTGCAGCCCTTGGGCTAACATACTAGTCCTCATGTGGCCTTCATGGTGATTTGAGTTTGAGATCCCTGCTCTGATAGAATCCCTGGTCTGACCCCTGCTGAAATGCAGTTGTATCTAAAACATCCATGACGGATGGCCCTCCAGCTGTCTTTTGGAGACCTCAAGTGAAGGAGCTTCCAAAACTTCCCCAGGCCAACTGTGCCAGTGTTCTGTATTCACAATCAGGAATTTTTTCAAAAGTTTCACACCAAATCTGCAGTTTAAACACCTGGCCTTTTGTTCTGCTGTCTGTTGCCAGAGTGACATTTTTTCATCTTTAAAAAAAATAAATAAATAAAAAGGGCAGCTTTTCAAATACTTGAGGACCACTCTCACATTTACCTCCTCTATTTCTTTTCCAGACGAAAGATACCCAGCTCCTTCAGCCCTTACCCATGTGGTTTGTGTTCCACCTCTGTTATCTTCATTGCTCCCCTCTGTATCTTCCAGTTTCTCTACATCTTTCCTATACACTAAGTGACCATTCTTAAAGACCTTGATAAGCCTCTCAAGTTATATCTCTTTTAAACTCCTGCAACTAGTCCTATTCATACATCCTGAACGATTGGAGGGGGGAGGAGATGAATGTACCCCACCCTTTGAGCAATGCTAATCTGAAAGTTAAACATGTCTAAATATGTCCCAATTTTCTTTCAAAAGTAGATTGTTTATAGTCAAGTAGCTATTGACTGGTTTTTTGTTTATGGTGTTTTTTTTTTTTTTTTACATGCAAAGCTTCTTGGGAAACTGTTGACTTTATAGGAATTTTTTTTCCCACCCCTCAACATTTCTAAAAGCTATATTTTCATTTACTGATTTTTCCCAATTCATGCCCCCCCCAACTCAAAATCTGTTTATAGCAGGTGAAAATATTCAATTTAAAAGTTTTGCTCCCCCTCCCCCCCAAAGATTAGGACTTAAACAGCTGCTGTAGTACAAATACTTAATTTATACACACTAGAAGACCCTGCAGTCCACTTTGGGGGGCTTTCAAATAACTGGGTTGCTGTGACACTGGGATCTTTGGAATAGGCTCCTGCCTGCTGCCTCCACCCCTGCCCCAGTCCCCATTGCCCCCGTTGCACAGCAGAGGGTCTGGAGTCAGTTTCCCAAGGCACTGCTGTTTAGGAAGATCACAGCTCACTTCCTCCACAGATTCCATGGCTGCAGTATCACTTACAGGTTAAGTCCCTGCTGCATTGTTCCCTTCCTGCATTAGCTGTGTAGGAAGCCCAAAATCTGCACTTCACACACATCCTCTCTCATTGCTAGTTCAAGAAAAGACCTGTGAAAAAGCCAGAACACAGAAGGCATACCAAATGCTGATACACCTTCTTAGTATACTGCTCATGCTCAAAGATTGAGCAAGGCACCAGGAGCCTTTTCTACGTGGGCTGTTGTATGAGTGAAACTTGATAGGCTGGGCTATCAGTGAGGATACTAATCCCATCCGCATCAAAGTGTGCCAAATCTTTTGAGGACAGAGCCCTCAACTCCCCTCTCCAATTGCAGCCTGGCTCCAGCTGTGTTGTGTGTTTTTCCTTGCATCAGTGATGGGGGAAGAGTTTCATTGTCTCCCCCTCCTCTAATGTACAGAAAGGAAGATACAGCAAGAACTCCTGAGCCCTGTAAGGGAAATTATATGTAATCTCTTCTGTAGGACAGTGAGAAAGGTGCTGAAGTGTAGGCCTCGTTGGAGCAGTGGGTTGCTATGGTAGTGGGGTCGTTTCTCTGGCAAGTCATGTATTTAAGTTTCTTTAACAAGCGGCCTAGAGTTGATAGTTAAAGTGTGTTATCTCCCCTTTCTCATGCTTTTTCTCCTGACCATCTGGACAAGGAATGTAAGCTAGACTGTCCGTCTTTGTTCTAACTGAAAAGGGAGTATTGCCTCCTATCTCCTGCTCACTCTTCTTGGCACCATAGCCTCACAAGAATGTAAGGTCAGCATCTCTAGGCAGAAATTAATGAGCTTGCAGGTACTGCGGCTGCCCAGGATAATGCAAATGATGTCAACAGTAAACAGAGGCGGGGATAATTATATGCATTCTTTAATCATTAATATGTATTTAATAATGTTAATGTAACCATATAAGGGTCTCTAAAACATTGTCAATCATGTAAGCATTATCATAGCATTATCATACTGTACTGGATAAAAGTGTTGTGATGCTGCCCCTCAGGGCTCTCTCTTGCACTCGAGTTGTTGGGGGGGGCCTGCTCAGAGGGGCTAGCACTTCTTTGCTGCCCTCTGATGCAGTTCCTTTTGTTATTCAGCTGAATAATAAATCCTGAACCACACCTCGTTCTCTGCTAATTTGAGTCTCAGCTGGGAACGGGCCTTCATCACTGGGGAGGATCGGTGGTCTCTCTTTCCAGGTTGAGAGCCCTGATTAATTTGTCCCCCACAGCCCCAAGGGATATTGTAGTCATGGACTCCTTACTGGAGATGAACTGTGATCTTCCTTTGTAGCAGAGCCTGGAAAACTGATTCCATCCCCCCCTCTGCCATGGAAGTTGGCTGGGTGGGGAATCTGAAAGTAGGTGGGGCCATGTCTCAGTGCTCTGACCTAACTGGTGGCAGGGTGGGTTACATGGCATGTCTGTGTCTGGACCATCAAAGCAGGTAGAAGAGCAGGAACTTGACGAGAGCCCTTGGAAGGGGGTGGATCCTATTTGGAGTACTCCCTAGTCCTCCAGCAGAAGCCATGAGACACTCCTGCTTCTGGCATGACTGCGGGCACATGCTACTGGCTTTGGCCAGACCACCCAGGGTATGTCTGGGGAGGGAGGAGGCTGCCACTGGCTGCTCAATGGCTCATGGGGGTGATGAGCTGGTCCTACGGGAGCCCAGGATCCCACTGGGGCATGGGGTAAGAGTCCTGCCATGAATGGCCTTCGCTCCCTTAAGATTACCCTAATCAGGCTCACTTCTGGGAGGGTGGTGTCTTCTTTCCCCTTCCCCATGGGTGCATGTTGTGGGTAGGTAGTTTCCATTGCAGATCAAGACACTGAACTCCTGTTGGGGGTGTAGGGGCCAATGGAGTTTAATCATGACGGCACTATCTCTGGCAGGCTGCTGGATCAGGAACAAACACCACCCCCCACAACTATCCATCTCCTTACAGATCTGCTGGCAAGTCCGGATCAGGGAAGCGGCATCAGGGCCAGGCCTCTGCTCCCTTTTTCACTTTGCTGCTGCTGAATGTGATCCAGTGGAAGGAGCTGATCCCTGCCCAACGCCCTCAGGAGCGTCCTTGCCCTGAGTGTGGCTGATAGAGATGATGGAGCAAGCAGCTGAGTCCTCTGATAGCCTTGTGCCACTGGGGGAGCCTGTTAGTGCTAATGTACACCCGGAGAGCGGAGGGGAGCCAAGTAAGGGGGTTTCACTGGCTGGGAACAGGCTGGAAAGAGACACTGGATGCCCCAGATGGGATCAGGCTCTCGGTGGCAGCGGCAAGTCCTCAACCCTCTATCTATGAGCAGCAGGGATTTGATCATGCTGGGATCTCAGGGGCACTGATCCATGGCTCACAGCTGCTGTCTGACACACAGTGATGACTGTGTAGGTCCCTTTGGGCTGGGTGCATCAGACCTCCTGTGTCAGCAGTGGCCCATCTCATCCTGGGTCTGTCTCCTCCTCTCTGCTGCATGTGTCTAGGGTGAGACTCCAGGGGGTGGGGACAGGCACCCTTGGCCGGGTGGGCACAGCCAGCACTCTGCAGGGGGCAATGCAGGGGTGGAGAAGGGATAGCTTCAACTCCTGCCATGACCACCTCTGGGTCCTTCTCTCTTTACCCCAGAGTTTGCCAGGCCCTGTGACAGTGTGGCTGGGAGTGCCATGGGAGGGCACTAGACTGAGGGGAAAGGGGACTGTTCCCCCAGTTCTAGCCTGCCTGGCTTCTGGGCTCTTTTCCTGTGGTGTCTGAGGGAAGGAGCCATGGACAGATGCTGCATTTTCTAGGGCAGCTCTGGCCCTGGGCTGTCAGTGAGGTGTGTCTTCACAGCCCTGGCTGATGGGTCTCTTCTCTTTTAGAGCCTCAGAGTAAGTCCAGGTGAGACTTGGAAGCCAGTTAAGGATGATCTGTACATCACAGGATACATAATTGGAGACAGCATGTGTGGACACCCCCCGAGCTAGCTGTGATCTAGCTCACTAGGGTACTAGTAGCAGTGAAGAAGCAGCAGCAGTTGCTGTGCAAGCCCAGTCAGAACTCTGAGTAGCTACTCAGCTTGTAAGCCCCCAGCTAGCTGTTGCTGCAGTTTAGACACAGAGGCCCAGCCTTCGCCATAGGCAAAATAGGCAATTGCAGCAAAATGTAAAGGATGTCCACTGGGCTGCAGCCACCTGCCTTTCAACTCCCACCTGGCCCCAGCATGTAGCCAGGAGCCCTGCAGCCACCAAGGAAGTGGAGGGCAGTCATCTGTGTCTCTGCTGGAAGTGGACAGCCCTGCTCTGCTCCCCAGCCCACTTTCTGTTGCTCCACCGGCCCTGGGACCAGCTTTCACCTGCTGCCACTGCCCTGACCAGGGCCCACCGTCTGCCCTGAAATGCCTTCAGGCCTGGGGGCTATTCACCTGCCTCCTACCCAGCTCCTCTTTCCCTTCCCTATGTCCAATACTTATCCATGCTGTGCCCCATGCTGCTGTTGAATATGCTGGGCCAAAGAGGAAGGGATTTAAATTTCCCTCCTCTTCTCCTGCCCTGCATGTGTCTCAGTGACTTGCTGCAGGGTGGGGCAGCCTCTGCCAGCCCCAGCCGAGCTCCTGCCCGGCAGGTGCACTGGAGGAGGACCAAATATTTTTTGTGGGGAGCAGCACCCTTGGGTGCAGGAATGGTGCTTTTACTTCAGTGGGGCGAGGGAACAGCACCCACTGCACTCTTCCTCTCCTGCCACATTCAGGGTCCTTCCCTGGAGTGACATTGATGGCTGGCTATGCCGTTTCAGTGCTATCCTGGAGTGTGCTAAGCAGTGTGACTTGCGTCAGTCATGCATGGCTCTGTTTTAAGGTCGTGTATTGCTGCTCCTGCTCCGCAGAATCTGGGCATTCTCCTGTAAAACAGACTGTTTTCCTTTTGCTCTGTGCCTCTCCTGAGAAGGGCACCTGCCTGGCTTCCTTCGGTGTTCTGTACTGACGCTTCTCACTGTGGTACCTATGCACCATCTGTAGGAAATCAATAGCAAAGCCCCTAATAGTCTATAAAGGACATCTCTTTTACCTTTTGAGGTAAAAACTCTGCTGAGGGCAGGTTGGTTTTGTTTTTTAGCTGGTTGGTTGACTTGTTCAGAGTTTTGTTGAGTGTCATTCTTGGTACAGCAAAAACAACAAAGAGTACTTTGGCGCCTTAAACACTAAAAAAAATTCTTTGGGCATAAGTTTTGTGGGCTCCAACACACTTTATCAGAGTTATCTGATGAAGCCCAGGACAAGCTTATGCCTGAAGAAATTTGTTAGTTTCTAAGATGCCACAGGGCTCATGTCATTTTGCTGTGCGCAGACTAAAATGGCTACCCCCCCCCCAACCTGGAAATTTTTGATACAGCGCTTGTTGTGCTTGTTGAATCTCTGGTTTGGTATGACTGTACTTGGACCTTTGTCAGTCTCTGCTAACGAACTGATTCATTTAGTTTCTTTGGCTTAGTTGAAACATAGCAGCCTTGTGCTGGCTTTGTGGGATGGTTGTACTGGATCAGCCAATGGTCCATACAGCATGTTAGCCTGTCTTCTGACTCTGTCTGGCACTAGATTAACAAAGCGGCTATAGGAGCTGGAACCCCAGGCCCTGGTCTGAAAGAAAACCCCAGGTTCCAGCCCCTATGACCCCTGCCATATCCACCCCTCCCTGCGACCCACTAGAGCCCTACCCTGTGAGCACTGAGGGGTGGGGCCCTGCGCCAGAACAGATGGGGCAGACCATCTCTGTTCTCTCTGTTCCATGGGTGGGGCTGCGCCAGGATTAGCTGGCACCTGGTATGGTCTCCAGTGCAGTCCTCCAGGGCCATAGCCCTGGAGGGCCACACCAGAAGTTCACCACACACCAGCCACCTCTTTTCCCAGAGTGAAGAGAAGCAAACTTTGACAGCATGCCCTACTCTGGAGGTGGATTCTATAATAACTTTGGAATTTAGACTAGCCAATACAGATTTTAGTGAACTGGTTTGAAGGATAAGGGTCCTGGTCCAGAATCTGACGAAAGATAAATTAAAACGTGAACGTATTTCTTTATGGAAACTCCTGGGATGAGAAGAAGTATACAGAGTTTAGTCATTTATAACATTTTTTTTTATTGCTTACAGCAGAAAACATATAATGATAAGAACACTAATTGATACAATGAAATAACAGAGTAAACATTATTTCATGCAGCAAACGCTATGCAGTGAATAATAAGGAATAACCAGTTATGACTGATATTAAAACTATAAAATAGCTTACAAATTACAAAATTACAGTTTGTTTATACCCACACTGAGGTAAAGATGTTCAGCTGAAGAGCAGAGTTGTTAGCTCTAACATTATTTAGCTAAAATAAAACAATAAAACTAGCTGAGACAGAGAGAAAGTTCGTGGGCCGTGAGGATCTCCTTGAGAAAGTTGAGTTCAGGCCTGACGAGATGGAAGCTTCAAATGCTCTCCCAATTTTAAGGCCTTAAATACTCTTTTTTACATAGTACAGGGGTTTTACCTTTTATACACTTCCAAAAATAAATCAAATTATCTCCTTCTTCCTGGCCCAAATATAGGTGTTTTCCAGAAATTGCTGGGGGTACTCTAAGATTATTGGTCCAGGGGTCTATTGACATCTATTTTCCAAAATATTCTCCCATTTTCTGATTTATCAGCTTGTGGATTTTGTGGTGAGTTTGCAGAGATGCTTTTCCACCTATTTGTCTGCAAGGCATGATCAGAAAACAACTTGCCAAACTCTGCATGGCCTATGCTCGCCTCTCACCAGCTGTGTCCACACGAGAGTCTTATTTCAAAACAACAGCCGTTGTTTTGAGATAAAAGTTGCCATGTCCAGACAACTTTTTCTGATTTCAAAATAAGAAGCTTCCTTATTTTGAAATAAGGAAAGTCATTTTGATACAATAAAACCTAGCTTTGTATCAAAATGAGGGTTATTTTGAAACTGTGCTTTCAAAATAACCTCATCTGGCTGTGTTATATCAATATGTCACCATATTGATATAATAGTGGACCCTCCTCCCCAGGGTGCCATGCACCCTGGGAAGAAGGACCACCCCCCTCAGCACCCTGGCCAGGGATCAGCACCCTGGCCAGGGTGCTGAGAGGAGGTGCAGGGGGGTGTGTGGGTGCCCATGCTGGCTTTCCCCACCCCTTCCCCTTGCTGGCAGTGGGGGTGGGACGGTGAGTCCCCCAACCAGCTTGGCCCACCGCTTCCCCTTGCCGGGAACAGGGGAGTTTGGGTGCCCCAGCCTGCTTCACCCCCTCTCTGCCCCCGGCAAGGGGAAGCTGCAGGCAAAGCTGGCTGGGGCGCCTGCCCCTGGCAAGGTGAAGTGGCGGGGGAAGCCTGCTGCTCCTTCTTGCCCAGCATGGGGGGGGGTGGCAGGTGCCCAGCCAACTTGGCTGGCTGCTCCGCTCCCCAAGGCTTTGGCTGCCTGGAATCGGCCAGGGAACATGCGGGCTCAGGCTCCCCTGGCCGCTTGTGAGTGGCGGGGGTAGGGGTGCCCGTTCCCCAGCCCCTCGCAGGCTACAGCTGTGGGGGCAGCAGGGCAAGCAGGTTGGGGAGCCACCCTCTGCTCTGGCTCCTAGCTTGGAGCCCAGCCAGAAAAGCACCCTCCCTGGGTGCTTTTTCCTTTGCCTGGCTCTTGGGTGGCAACATGGCCCTGCCAGGGGGCCATGTTGCCATACTTCCCAGGGTGCCCCTCTCCCAGAATCAAAATGGCATGTCCATACATAGGGTATGGTATTTCCACTGGAGGGGCTTGACTTACTTCAAATTAATTTTTTTTTAATTCAAAATAAGTCATTTCGAAATAAGGGTTTTATTTTGAAATTAGTCATTTTGAAATGACTTATTTCTAAATAAAACTGCGTGTGGACATAGCCATCTAGTTAGCTTTCCCCTATTGCATAGACAAATGCAAACCTTGGTTTTACAAACTTGCAGGGTCCCATCCTATTGCACAGCAGACTTACAGTCTTTGCAAACTGAGTCACTCTCTTTTGCAAAGATCTGCAGGATACATGTGTTTTGGCTTCTAGAAAGAACTAGTATCAACCTCCTTACTTATACTAAGTGAAATGATATAGAACCAAAGTTTCTAGGTTTTATAAGAAAATGAAAAAGATACCTATATAAATAGATAGAGGACAATATTAGGCATATAGGTATAGGTATAGCCAAAGGCTACAAATCCCCCCTTTGATGGGGTGGCTTTGTAAAAATGAACCCCAACACATAAATGTGACTTCAACTGACTTACTCCTCATGTACTTAGCTACTAGGCAACACATTGAGATATATTGATTTATCATTTCTTCGTTTAAAGATTTTCTGTGTCTTTTGATTTTACAATGTAAATAACCAAGTAGGATAAAGACAACTCCAAAGGAATTACAAAAGCAATTCCTTGGACTACCAGCCATCCATGAAGACTGAACTGGTTCCAAGAATTAAGTGGATCAGGAAGGGGTAGTCCTTCCTCCATTAACTGGGATATTGCCTTTTGGACTTGATTTATATTATTGGTGATTTGTATAATTTGAGTTTCTTTACAAGACAATAATGTCTGTAAAGTCAAGTCTAATGGTGGGACATGAACCAAAAGTGTTGGGGTATTTTGAGTGATTAAATCCTGATAATCTAGGTTAGATGAAATAACTGTAATGTTTTCAAAGTTAGGGACTGGAGACATCACTTGGTTTCCAATTAAGGTTTGTCAAAGTAGAATAAAACAAAAATGTACATTTGTAACTGGGCATTCCACAGGTCCATAATATGTCTTTTGATTAATACCTCCACAAAATCAACCATTTCTAGCATAAAACATCTTTTCCATTGGCAATTCCATTTGGTTAGTTTTAACTGACACACTGAAGAGTCATTAGCTCTACCTGCAATTCACATATGACAATATCTGCTTGGAACACATTACATCCACAGATGCACTGAAACTGTTTTTTCAGGGCAATGGGCCGCTTGTGGGACTTTCCAAGATTGAGCTGGAATGTGATAGACCACCTAGGGAGGCACATTTAAGCTGTTCTCAATAAATTCCATCCTTTAGGTGTCCTAAATACAGGACCCTTACCAATTTCTTAAACATATCCCTGTCTGGGTCAAACATTGGTAACAATGTACTGAATGACACATATAAGGATTGTGTCACCATACAATCCTTATAGAACTGTCCCAACTGGGATGCTGAGTCACAAATCCTATTTGTCATATTGTTTTTAATGAAACATGAAGACACAGTTTTAAACATAAGGACCATTCCATTCCTGCCCTTTGAAAACATTTTGGGCAATACAAATTCAGTAATTGCTCATCTTTAATTAAATTAGGAATCTGTTACTTGCCTTATGGCTTGTAAAATTTTTGTAAAGGTGTTTAGGTCTCCTTATGCAGAACAAATAATTTCTTTACCCAGATGTTGATTTTTTTTTTGTTATTGTTTGTAGCAATTAACTGATTAATTTTGAACTGAGTTTTATTGAAGAATTGAGTTATATCCTGGAAATTGAAAATAGCAAATTTTCTTCTGGGCCAACCTTTTAATCACTTGAATCATTGGGTTAATCATTTGATTAATTTTCCTTGCAACACAAAATTAATGTTTTTGCAAATTTTTCAAATGTCCATTTGGTTTCACACAAGTACCTGAACTGAATAAAGCCTGTAAACTATCCCAATGTACCAGAAGGACTTAAACTGCATCTTTTCTCTCAAACTATGTAATTTGGTCGCGGAATTCAATACAGTAATGTCCTGCATTTGTTGCTGATAGGCCACTATTTTGTTCATCCACAACACCAAAAAGAAAGATACCACTTTTGTGTAAGCACAGTAGTCAAATTTCACCTTGGGACAATTGAGATAGATTTTCTTATTTAGATCGGTTTGACATGAGGCTATAATGGTTACTTTATATTGCCCTTCATCCTCATATTCAATTTTACATAAGGTTAAGCTTTCCCTACATCACTGTTCCCTCTAACGTGCGCGGCCGCGCGGCCGCGCACGTAAGAAACCCCTCCCCGCGCAGGGGTTTCCAGTTCCCGTGCACGGGGAGGGGCAGGACTGGCTGGGACAGCCCGACAGAGCCGCTGAGGCTCAGCCAAGAAACGGAGGAGTGGTGTATCGCTTTAAGAATGATCCTCTTTGCCCTGCCCTCCTCCCTGCTCCAGGCATTACAGCTGCAGGTGTTACACGTGGTTTTGCTTTGTTGCTTTGGCTCCTCGCCCCCCTGCTTCTTTCCAGGCTCCAGCTCAGGTCCTGTCCCCTTTCCCCGCACCTGATTTTGGGGGAGGTTTGATCTTATTTTTTGGAGGGGTTGGGGCTTTTCTTCACCTTGATGGGGTCTCTGAAGTGCTCAGAGAGAAACCTCTGACTCCTTCTTTGCTTCCTGCTTTGCTTAAAGTTTCTGCAGAGGTTTGTTTCTCTAGTGGCAGGGCTAAGCCAGATCTTTATTCCTGCTAATGAATCTTGGCTTTTGACAATAAATCTTTTGTTTAGAGGTCCAACAAAGTTCACTTTTGATTGTGAGGAGGTTTGAATCTGTAAGATTTTCCTTTTCCCAGTGTGATTTTTTTCAGTTTGTTTCTCCTTTCCAAGAAGAGATTAGTCCACTATAGATGTGTCCTTAAATTTTAGTAAGATACACAGATGTGCAAGTATTATCCATTCTAAAATAGCTGCTAGGCTGGGCCTGATCCTATAGTTTAAATGAAGTCAGTGGTAAATTTGATGGAGTAAGGATTGCAACATTTGTCCCTTTGTTAGTTTATCAAATCATAGAAAACAAGCAGCTTGCTTTTGCCTAGATACTCTATGCTTATTTTTATTTTGGTATATTTAGGAAAAAACTGATCATTGCATTCAAGAATAGGTGCTGTCCTCTTGGGTGGAGCATTTGATAGTCACAGACATCTACTTCTACTCCGCCCCCCCCCATTTGATGTGTATTTGACATAAAAGCAAACAACATGTCAACTGTCATAAAATAGATATATATCCATCTGTGGTTTATAGCAGACATCGTAAGATATGATGTTTCCAGACATTTGCATTTTAGGAAAAAGGTTATGTTTCAGGCAGGTCTGCACACAAAAACCAGGAGCTCTTATTTTTTTCTGATTTCTCCTTTCCTGTGTGTATAAAATCTAAAGAGCTTGTCTGTGATTTTTTTTTTTTTTAAATACTGCACAGTGAGGCTCAAAACTGAGGCTAGACCGGGATTTCTGTACACCCCGCCTGCACCCCCCAGTTGTCGGCTAGTAACAGTGTTAGATCAAATGAGTGAGGACCCCCATACACCCCCAAACATCCCCTTGCACCACACCCCTAATTTCAAGTCATGGGGAGAATACTGCTGACAGAGATTACTTTTCCTTTAGAAGCCAACACCTCAAATTCTGTTAGACTTCATGTAGTCAAGGGCCTATCCCTCTGTGTGTCAAACAATGAGTGAATTCTGTGAAGGAACTTACTGTGTTAAAACTGATTTTAATCTTGTCCATAATTACTACATTAAATTTATTGGAGGTGTGCTTCTGTTTGCAACTCACAATGTAAAAACATTAGTCTGGATAGGAGTTCTGCAGTGTGATTCTCCTTGCACCTTGATATAAACATTCAATACTTAGTTTTGTGACTCCTTAAAGTGGTTGGCTTTACGGTTACTTTAATGTGAAGAGGAAAAATACTTAAGCCATTCATTTGATATTCTTGAGCCTCTGTTCTTGCAATTAATCTCATGCTGTAACTAGGGGCTAGACAGATTTCCCTGGAGTTGGGTGATCAATGGGGCAAGCATTTGGGGGGGGAGCATTGGCTGGGTGGATGAAGGGGGCCCAGGCGGAGTCCCAGATGCATACGTGTCCTCCAACATCCTCCTTTTTGTACTCCCCTGTCCTCCTTTCCATGCTTTGGTATCCGGTAACCCTAGTCTGGCAAAGTGGTTGAGGATTGGATGAGGGGTGGGGAGACAGGCCTTAACTGTGTGGCCAAGGATCAACTGGGGGAGGGGGCAGGCTGGGAGAGCAGCTGAAGATGGGCAGGAGGCAGGCCTGAAGCCCCACTGAGGATTGGGGGGGGGGGAGTTGCTAGCTATCCAAGGGCTCCTTTTTACCTTCATGTCCTTCCTCCCTCAGGCATTCCAAAAATAGGTGATTGTCCAGCCTTTTACTTCTGATAAGTAGACTGGGGGGGGGCACAGTGCTGGAACCCACGATCCTGATGTTAAGAGTTTGCTGCACAGATGCACACATGGAATCAAGAGCAGTTGGGGGGGGCGGGATCAAGGGGCAGTGGAGTGCACAGTTATCCTTTATGCCTAGAAGTTTTTATATATGGATTCCCTGTAGCTCAGTTGGTAGAATAACAGATTTGTAATCACAGGGTCAAGCCCTGGGTTGGGTTTTTTACCTTTCGGCCTGTTGCTCCAGAGGGAAGGGTTAAATTGGGAAAAAAATATATAGCAAACACTAATAAAATGAAAGAAAATAAAGTGTACTGTGATCAAGATTACTAATAGTGACCAATTAAGTAAAACAAATAAAGGGTCGCATTTGAACTGGCTAGGAACAATTTAGGACCATTTTTTTTAAATTATAAAATGGGCTGCTGTGCAAAATGAAAAATGAGAGGCAAGTTAATTGCTTTCACTTTAACTTTTTTATGTGCTTATTCATTTTGGAAAACCGACAAAGGCAGGCAAACAGGACTGAAGAATTGATGAGACAAAAGTCACATAAGCATAGAATACATTCAAATTATTAATAAAAAAATTAAATAACTTATTAATTTTTCATTGTTGTATATTTTTCAATAATTTCCATCACGTGAAGTTGCACAAAAATTTTATTCAGAAAAAGTTTTGCACACGGATTCAAAATTTTGCACACAAGCCGTCAAACCTTAGAGGGAACATTGCCCTACATATAAAATTGGTGCATTTAGCCTTGTTTTCCCAAGTTCTGTAAGCCATTCCATATAGCAAGGAAGTCAAGTTGGAAGTATAGGATTTACAACCTCCCCCCTTTGATTCCTGAACATTATGAATGACCATGTTAGTGCTTACAGCATTTACCAAATGAATAAATGAGTCCATAGTAACATTTTTCTTTAGTTTATGGTGCATTTCCAAGATGATTCGGTGACCCATATTCACCAACAAAGTTTGCTTAAGTCTTTTCTTGGATACATCTTGCTTCATGCAATCAGTTACTGGAGGGTGTGGTCTGAGTTCTTAATTTTCACTCAAAGTCAGAAAGATAACAAAGTTCAGACACAACAACATTCATTTCATTATGATTTACTGCTGGACTTCTGACCTACTCTCCACCTACACCTCTAAGGTGTGCGGCTGCACGGCCACATAACTAAAAAACCCTCCCCATGCTGGGCTGTCCTATTCCTGCGCACAGGGAGGGCCAAGCCAGAAGCACAGCAGCTGACAATCCACTGGGGAGAGGGAGTGGGGCCAGGGCCAGGCAGGGTGAAGCAGACAAAGCGGTGGAGGATCAGCCAGGGCAGAGGCAGGGGGGAGTGGGGCTGGGCCAGGCCAGCTGAGCAGCGGGGAGGTGGATGGGGTGCGGCCAGGCAGGTCAAGGTCAGCAAAGTGGCCAAGGATCGGCTGGGTTGTGGGGGGGGAGCAGGGCTAGGGGTGGGGCTGGGCAGAGCCAGCCAGTAAAGCTGCCGAGGATAGGCCGGGGTGGGGTGGGGTGGGAGCAGGGCTTGGGCCAGGCCAGCTGAGCAGCCGAGAGGGGTGCCAGACTGGGCAGAGCGAGGATGGCAAAGTGGCCGAGGACCAGCCGGGTGGTGGGGGGAGTGGGTCCAGGGCTGGGGCTGGGCAGGGCCAGGCTGGAAAAGCAGCTGAGGATTGGCCAGGGCAGGGGTGCTGGGACCAGGCAGACCAAGGCTGGCAAAGTGGCTGAGGATCAGCCGGGGCAAGGGCTGGGGCCAGGCTAGCAGAGCAGCTGGGGGGGAGTTGGAGGCAAGCCGGCAAAGCATCAGAGGATCGGCGGGAGGACAGCGGGGCCAGGGCCAGGCAGGGCCTTGCCAGCAGAGCAGCTGAGGATAGGCCCAGGACTGGGGGGTCAGGCTGGCAAGGTGGACGAGGATTGGAAATGGGGGGTGGGCCTGAACCATGGCCAAGGATTAGCTGGGGGAGGGGCAGCCTGGGAGAGTGGCTGAAGTTGGGCAGGAGGCAGGCCTGAGGATCAGCTGGGGGGTTGGGGTTTCTATTCCTGAGCTATCCAAGGGATCCTTTTTACCTTCTTGTCCTTCCTCCCCCAAGCATTCTAAAAATAGGTGATTGTCCAGCTTTTTATTTCTAATAAGTAGAATGTTGAAAAAACAAACAAAGAACAGTTTATAGGGAAGGGAAAAATATCAAGGGGTAGTGGAGTACACAGTTATCTTTTATTCCTAGAAACTTTTTTTTTTTTAATGTTTGGCAGTGAGTTCCTGCATAGCTCAATTGGTGGATTAATACCCTTATAATGGCAGGGTCATGTGTTCAAGCTCTCTGTTGGCTTTTTTTTAACTTTTGGCCTGTTGCTTCTTAGAGGAGGGCTAAATTGGGGAAAAAATATACAGCAAACACTAATAAAATGAAGGAGAATAAAGTGTACCATGATTAAAATTACTAATAGTGACCAATTAAGTAAAACAAATAAAGAGACACATTTGAACTGGCTAGAAACAATTTTGGACATTTTTTTTTTTAATTGTAAAATGGGCTGCTGTGCAAAATGAAAAACAAGAGGCAAGTTAGCTGCTTCCACTTTTTTATGCACTTATTCATTTTGGAAAACTGACAAAGGCAGGCGAACAGTACTGAAGAATTGATGAGACATGATGTCACATAAGCATAGAATACATTCAGATTATTTATAAAAACAATTTTAAATAACGTATTAATTTTTCATTGTTCTATACTTTTCAATAATTTCCATTATGTGAATTTGCATAAAAATTTCATTCAGAAAAAGTTCTGCACACGGGATGAAAATTTTGCACACAAGCCGCCAAACCTTGGAGGGAACATTGCTTCTGACATGTTTGGTTCTACCAGTTGAGAGTTTTTTAACTTTTGAGAGAAAAGTGGTTTTGCGAGCTGGATGATTGATATAACTTTAACTGATTAGCATGATAGATATCAATACTTTGCTTTCCTCTTGTTAATCTAATTTTATCCACAGCTGGACTAAGTTTGTCTATGATTCGGAAAGGTCCAATACATCAGTTACATGGTCCATGTTTCGGTACTTTGTAAGTTAATAACGTTACGTGCTCTCCCACTTTCCAAGTGTCTCTCTCTGGTACTTGTTAAAATAGGCTTTAGCCTTGCATTTTGACTTCCCCAGTTTAACAGCTACCTGCCAATGAATCTGATTTAAATTAGTTTGTAAATTCTGCAGCTAGGTATTTAATTTTATCCCTTCCAGCAGAGTGCCACTAGTATGCCAAAATCAAATGTTTTGGCAGCCACATATTGCATACAGTCATGACCTCAAAAGCTGTTTTATTTGTGGGTGTGGCAGGCATTGCTCTCAATGCCATGAGAATTAATAGCATGAGAGTATCCCACTTATACCGATTAGCATCTAGAATTTTCCTCAGCATGATGGTTATAAAACAAACAAGGAATTTTGTTTTATAGTTTGATTTGTTTGAGACAATTCTTAAAGAATTGACCAGTAAAATGTGATTCCTGATATGATTAAATTTTAGCAAGGCTCCCCCATCGAGAGGAGACTTATTTTACTAAGACCTCAGCAGTGGCTTCACAGTATTAGTTTTTAGAGGAAATACCTTTACCGATGGATCCAGTGACCACTAAGGCTGTGTTCACACAGCACTTTTGTTTTGAAACAACCTCGTTGTTTCGAAACAAAAAAAAACATGTTCACACAACGCACCGTTGTTTCGAAACAACGGGAATCCGTTGTTTCGAAACAAGGGTGTTGTTTCGAAACAAGTTAAACCCCATTTGGGGACAAAACAACCTTGTTTCAAAACAACTCGTGTGAACATGTTGTTTCGGAA
>ML682091.1:803183-870940 GCA_007922195.1 Podocnemis expansa
GTGGGGAGCAGCGCTGGGCTGCGCTGAAGCCCGCCGGTGCCCGCAGCCCGGCTCTGCACGCACTGGCAGGGAGCAGCGCTGGGCAGCGCTGCAGCCCGCTGGTGCCTGCAGCCCCCTGAGGAAGCGAAATAGCAGGTTCACAGTGTGAACCTGCTATTTCGTTTCCCGTTTTTTTTCTTATTTCGAAATAACATTTTGTTAATTCAAAGTATGTTATTTCGAAACAAGTTGTTTTGACACAACTTGTTTCGAAATAACCGTGTGTGTGTGTGAACACAGCCTAAGAGGTATGGGTTGCTTATTTAGGTTATTTTGGGTAAGGGGCCAATAAAGTTAATTTACAAAGTCATTTAAGGCCCTTTAAACACTTACAATTTTAATGGAGCATTCTTTTTGGAAGGAGAAGAATTGGACACATGCTAAACAGCTTTACAATACTGTTGTACATTCATTTATAAGAACAACCACCATTTGACAGATGCTGGGGTATCTTAGAATTTGGAGTTATCAACACAGAGTCGTGGCAATGACTGGTTTCTATTAGAATACCACTTCCATGTGTTACTTAGTCCATTTTCATTTAATTCATTTTAACAACTGGTACAATAGAAGCAAAACTGGAAGTAAAGTTTCTATATTATCTGACTAATCCCAGAAGCAGTTTTAAGGCTGCATATGACTATTACTCTATGCTTATCGAGCAATGCTTGCAATTTAGGCTTATTTACATGATCTGCCACCAATGTAGTTAAATAATGTCCTGCTTCTGATTTTTAACACTGGGGTTACCAAGCTATACTTAATTACAGTCTCTAGAAAGAAGTTGTCCACTGATTGTTCTGTAACATATAACAGTTGGTTAGCCAAATCAATGATACATCCCATTCACATAAGAAGTTTGCTCCCAGAAGACTATATCTGGGATTTTTTAATGTTGCCAAGGCAAAGACACAAAAATCTTATAAATGTGAATGGGCATTTCAAGTGGACTGGAAAGTGTAATGATTTCATATTTTTTTATGAGAGTTGTCAGTGTTCTTCTAAGCCCTACAAGTAAAGAAAAACTCAGGGTCTTTACATGAAGAATACTGATTGCTGCCTCAGTATTAATAAGAAACTGTTGTGCCCCTCGCCAGTACTATCACTATGGTGGGCTGTCCATTGGCATCCCTTTCCAGAGGGGCCAGGACTTTAATTGGGGCCTATTGGTGTTAAGCTGAGTAATATACAGCCTGAAAGCTGGCAGGCTCATCACCAACTTCTTCCTCCATCTCTGTTGTAGGGAAAGAGGGAATAAGAATCAATGGGAGTAGTAAAGGGCCCTGCCATCAGTCATACCCTAACCACGCCCCTTTCCATCAGAAATCCCTCCCACCAACCACCTCCCCTGACACCCAGTCCCACCCCTTGCCCACCTGTCACTTCAAGTCCTGCCCCCAGCTGATCACCTGACATCCACTCCTGCCTGGTGGGTGTGACTTTCGGCTCAAGACGACCTGACCGGAATCAGATGGCTTGACCCCTCCCACAACACCTCTGCACTAATAGGAGCGGGTTTTGCCCCCGAGAGCAGGATTGGCCCCAGAAAGGCACGTGGTGGGTCTGCCCTCCCCAGAAGAGGGCCATGTGACCTTCTGCCAATAGGAAAAGGGTTTAGATCGGCCTGGCAGGGCCATGTGGGCCAATCGGGAGGTTTGGAACCCCGTGCCCAATCTGTGGGCCTAAATGGTTGGTGACAGGCAGCAATGCCATCCGGAAGTCTGGGCCTTTAAAGCCACACAACCCCTGTCTTGTTCGCAAGACCACATGGTTCAGAGCTCATGCACAACATGGACACCTTCACCACCACCACCAGGCCTTCAGGATTGGTTTTGGCTCTGACCTTTAACAGCCCTCGGCAAAAACCCTGCGACAGTGGCAGTTCGGTATAGGAGGCAGCCAATATATCAACCAATACCCTGGAGATTGTGAGGGAACCCAATAGGCCCAACAGCCTTCCGTTGTCTGTCCTTATGAAGGAAAGCGAGCATGGCTCATGGGAGCTGCAGGCAGAGGTAAAGAAAATGAGGGAGGGCTCTAAAAAAGAAAAAGTCTAAAGGGTGGTGAACTTACAGTTCCTTTTTTTTTTGTTTCTGAAAAAAAATTCTCAACAGCTCGACGACGACTTTATACGGGCCTTTGAGAGCCTGTACATCTGTAGCCCCGTGAAAACAAACGTATTGTGCGTCAGCTGTTTCTGCCTGTGCCTGGCACACAGAGCTGTGAGGAAGAATGAAACAGCTCAGACTCCTTTGGGGGGTAGTGACCGTTTTTGCAGGACGCTGTAAATGAGGGGTTTTAAACCAGGCAATTAATAAAAAAGTCATTTAAATATGTCAGTGTGAATGTGTCTCCTTCAGGCTTGTGCGGTTAAAACACCTTGGGTGGCAGCCATGTTGGAGCAGACAGCCCTTTTAAAAAAAATATAGCCCCAGGAAAATCAGTATCTTTGGAGGGGTGGACACTCTTTTCCAGGCAGCCAAAAAGCATAGTGAAACTTTGAATAGGGGTGAGGTAGCAGCCTAGCTTTTGGACCAGGACGCTTACACTTTACACAGACCGGCTCAAATATGTTTTAAAAGAAACAAGATGGTTGTTTCAGACATGGATGTGCAATGGCAGGCAGATTTGGTGGATATGCAAAGGTCCTCCAAACACAACAGCGGTGTTAAGTACATCTTAGCAGTGACAGACTTTCTATCTAAATACGCCTGGGCTTTAGGCCTCAAAGGCAAGACGGGGGGTGAAGCGTCCAAGGCCTTTAAAGCTATTTTCAGCGAAGGCCGCATCCCTCAAAAATTACAAACTGATCATGGAAAAGAATTTTTAAACAAACCTGTCAGTGTGCTGTTTAAGCGACATGGCATCCACCATTTTGTGACTAATAATGACGTCAAAGCGGTGGTCATAGAGCGGTTTAATAAAACTTTAAAATCTAGTATGTGGAGATATTTTACCTCCTGCAACACCTTTCGCTACATGGATGCGTTACCTGACTTTATAAAGAGTTACAACTGGAGCTTTCACAGAACCATATAGGCCAGACCCATTGATGTTAACCCCTTGAATTCTCTGCAGGTGTGCAAAACAGTATATGGAGACAGTTAAAAAGTAAAACTGGTGTCCCACCCTTTTATAAAGATGATGACGTGAGACTATCTAAAACCAAAGGAGCTTTTGAGAAAGGTTATGAACAAACGTTTACTGATGAGATATTCATAGTGAACAAATCCTTAACAAAGGGCCAGAGACCTGTATACCATTTAAAAGATTACGAGGGTGAGACGGTGGCTGGATCTTTTTACCCTGAAGAATTACAAAAAGTAAATCCCAGACTTGACAGGATTTATACGATTTAAAAAGTTGTAATGGTGAAAGGAAGAGGGAGAAAAAAGCAGCTCTTGGGGAAATGGTTGGGGTGGCCAGAGAAGTTTAATAGCTGGGTGAAAGTGTCTCAGCTCTGCAAAGTTTAGAGGAAAAGATTACTCCTTCAAAAATAAAGAGAGTGTGAAAAAGGAAAATGAGTGATGGTGGTTTTTACATCACTTTACCTAGCAATGCCAGCTCCCAGGTGTTTCTCCAAAACACCAGCTGGAACTTTACCATACAACTAATTAAACCTTTGGATCTCCAGGGCACTTGGGAGGTGGGGTTGGTGGAAATACAATACCCTCACAGCAATGTTCCCTGTAAGCTGCGCTGGTGTGCTGCAGCGCAGCCCGCCGCAGCTGCCAGCGCAGTGAAGGCTGCCAGTAGCGCACGGCCGGCAGCCAGTGTCCCTGCATAGAGCTCCTGTGGAGCAGGGAGTTTTCAAAACTCCTCCCCAGAGAAGCTCTAACGGAGCATGCCCAGAAAATCTGAGCATGATCTGTAGAGCTTCTCTGGCCCAGGAGTTAGGGCTGGGCCCTGCTGCTCCAGTCCAGCCCCAAGGTAAGTTGGGGGGGGCGAACAGGAGCAGGGGGTCTAGCAGGAGGGGGGGTGATGCCGGGAGCAGGGGGCCTAGCAGGAGCGGGGGGGCTGCTGCCGGGAGCAGGGAGGGCTAGCAGGACCGGGGGGGCCGCTGCCGGGAGTGGGGGGGTGATGCCAGGAGCGGGGGGGGGCTGCTGCCGGGAGCGGGGGGGCTAGCAGGAGCAGGGGATGATGCTGGGAGAGGGGGGGGCAGCGCAGCAGGCCCCATGGGGGGGAGTGCAGCGAGCAACAGGAGTTGCTCAGCTGCCCTCTCCCCTTAGAGGGAACATTGCCCCACAGCTGTAACAACATCAGCAAAGATGCCCCTTTTGAAATCACCTGTAAAGATAAGAAATGGAATTTCATCCTATGATGAGGTCATTGCTCTTCTATACCTGATTTGCTGGATCACATGAACAACATCATGAGTCGCCATCCCAAAACACCCAGGATGACCCTGAACTATGATCCTGTGGGTAGAAAAGTTAGAATTAAGTCCACCAATGTTGCTTATATGATTTCAACCAGTGGGGAGTTGGCTAGTATTTTGGGCATGTACCCCAACACCCACATCAAAAAAATCCTTTTCTTGGCAGACATCACAGGAGGTTTCAACTCCTTGTATCTGTACACGGATACTGTGGAACACCAGTTTGTGGGGGACTTCTCCGTACCCCTGTTACGCTGCATCCCCATCCAAGGAAGGAACAGCAAGTTTGTCACCATCAGCTACAATAAACCACATTACGTTCCCATCAGTAAGCACCAAACCATTGAAATAAAGACTGACCAGAACAGATACATCTCATTTCGCTTCGGTAAGGTGATCGTCAAGCTGCACATGCACTCCCAGAGAGAGCATGGTTTCTGAAAGGTAAAACAAAAACAATGCCATGGTGATCCTAAAAAATTACAGTGACCCCACCATCTACAGCAAATATTACGAAGCCCAGGCTGGATATGTCCTTCCTGGTTACCATGATGCATGGAGCTGTATCGCTTCTGAGGAGGGGGCTAGAGATTATCAAACCTCATGTAAAAACCACTGCTCAAAACATAGCTAGAGATGTGGTAGGCAACATCTGATGCGCTGTTTTGGAGAAGGTGGTAAAACCCCTCAAACAGGAGGGGTCAGGGTTGATGTACATTAAAGGGAGGAAGAGAAAGAGAAATGTGTTACACACACGATGCATGGGCCCGCCCAGTTCTTTTAAAAGAAAAGCTGCAGTACGCAGGACTAGTCAGAAGCGAAAGACCAAGGAGAAGCATAGGAGGTGTTCACACCTGGCAAAAGAGAGAGATTTTAATCAGCATGGTTTTTGTTCACTGTTGGTCTGAAGAGTGCACCAAGTCACAACTAGACCTGTTTCACATAGCCCCCACGCAGACCAGCATTGAGAAAAGCATCTACATTGAAGTACCGCCAGTATCTGCCATTATGGAGGCTGTGCCCCTGGACTTCTTTATAGCAGGGAATGGCATAGATTATATGGACTTAAACAATACCACAATCATCAGGGATGCCGAGGTGGGTCTGGTGAACTATCCTGCAGCATCTATTTTCAGTCAGCTTCACGTCACACTGGGGGACTGCCTCATAAGTCAAAGCAACAACTGTTACCCCTACAGGGCCTTTATAGAATCGGTGCTCAATTACAGCGAGGACACTCTCACCATGCAATTTTTCTGCCAGCCTTTTTTATAAAGACACCCCCCGGAAAACACAAAGCTGCAGAGCTGGATGGTGAGAATCTAGGGTTTGTGAAGCGTGCAAACCTGACTGCACACAGCAGGACAATAGAGCTCCTGCACCACCTACACAGCGACCTGTTTTTTCAAGAAAAGCTTTTGTTGAACAGTGTGGACATGAAAATCAAACTGACTTGCAGTAAGGATGCCTTCTGCTTAATGAGCGATGCAGCCCAAGGCTGTAAACTGCACATTGTATCAGCATCCCTTTTTGTGAAGAAAGTGCAGGTAGCCCCAGGTGTACATCTGGGGCATGTGGAGGCCCTGCTCATGGCTAATGCTAAATACTCTGTGGACTGTGTGGGAATGAAAGTGTTTAGCATCTCTGCGGGAAGCAGGGTCAGTAACCAGGAAAACCTGTTCTTGGGACAGCTACCCAAAATGGTTGTCCTGGGGTTTGTGGATAGCGACGCTTTCAGCGGGAGTTATGCTAAAAACCCCTTTAACTTTTAAGCATTACGATATTAATTTTTTGGCTTTGTATGTGGATGAGGAACATATACCCACCAAGCCTCTCCAACCAGACTTCGAGGCTGGGCTCTGCCTGAGGGAGTTATGAAGCTGGTTCACACAGCTGGTAAATACATGAAAGATCATGCGCTGCTCATTGACTGTGTTGAGTTTGCTCAGGGTTATACCTTGTTTGCCTTTGACCTCTCCCCTGATCAGGAATGTGCGGATCACTATTTCTTGATTAAAACAGGAAATCTGAGAGCAGAAATACGTTTTGCAAATGCTTTGATGACCACTGTCAACATGATCGTGTATGGGGTTTTTGACAATGTGATAGAGGTAAATCAGAGGAGAAACATTCTGTTTGACTACACGTGAACATGGACACCGTGCAGCTCTCATGTGTTTTACTGGCAGACCCTGTCATGCAAGAGACTTTCTTAGATGTGTTTCCCAGTGACTGGCTCCCTAGCAGCAGGCTGACACAGAGGCTGCATGTTTAGCGGTCAACACGCATCCACACAACCAACCAGGTGAACACTGGCTAGCCTTGTACCTGGTGGAGCACAACCATGGAAAGTTCTTTGACTCATGTTGTTCCCCAGAAGCATCATGAAATTTTTAAACAAAAACACCACAGACATTGTGTTTCAGACTAGACAATTATAGGACCCCAGTTCTGATGCTTGTGGCTATCACTGTGTTTTTCTTACATCACCATAGCAAGGGCAGGGGCATCACTGGGGCAGGGAGGGACCTGGGGACCAGGCCCTGCCCCTGGTCCACAGGCCCCGCCCCCAGCTGGCAGGATCCGCCCCCGGTCAGTGATGGGGCAAGGCGCAGCTGTGCCACCATGGGCAGCTAGGCCACAGCTGGGCTGGGCTGGGCCAGAAGTGGCCGCAGGAGACCGGGCCCCAATTAGGCTGGAGATCTGGGGCACTGGCGCTGGGGCTCAGGGCACATGCCCCGGGGTGCCCAATGCCAGCGACGCCCCTGAGCAAGGCTTTGCCTTTTGACCAGATTTTAAAATTGTATTCTGAAGACTTGGTGCAAAATGACCAAATGGTGGTGAATTTTGTAAGAAAAATAAAAAGAAAAGTTCTTGGGATTGCCTGGGTTTGCTCAAAACATGTTTCAACAAGCCCAGACGTGTATCTTGCAATGACTTTTACTTAATAAAATGCTTCAGGCATGGGGTTTAAAGACAACTGGTGTCTGTTTTTTTTTTTCTTCCTTTTTTAAAAAAATGCACGTGACTTTTAAAAAGTACACAAAAATTTTATTCAATGCAAAAAATTGTTTCAGAGCATGAAAAAATATCACACTTTAAAACATTTCATTTACCCTGTGAGGGGGAAAATCATTTGGTTTACAGCAAGAAAAAGAAAAACCATTACCATTTAAAACATTTGGTTTAGAGCATGAAAAAAAAATCACAGAGTGAGCCATTCAGGTCTTTTAGCCAATTTTCATTTTTTGGGAGGGGAAAAAAGGTTCACGATCTGCTCCGGTGTCAGCTGTGGGAGCCTTCAGGCGCTCCAAAAGATCTCTGTTCTCTGTGTTGCCCATGACGGAAGATGGCACATTTAGCTCTGCCATGGCATTCATAAATGCATCCCAGTCTTTGGGCACGTGTTTGTTTGAACAGAGCGCATCTGAGTGGCAGCCCTGACTAAGTCAAGTATGTTAGAGCTGTGAATCACTGATCCTTTATACACAAAAGCCCCTTTCTCATTCCACAAAGATATATTTTTAATCCTGTCTCAGCTTATTTAGTAGTACCGTTGCATTTCTCTTATAACGCTTATCGATGCTATCCGACACTTCCCGAGCAACAGCATCAAAGGTTTCTGGGGGGTTGGCAGGTGTGCTTTGTTCCTATTTAGGTAGAAAGGGGGTTGTTTTCCCTTGATCCAAATCACTGTGCTTCACATACATTAGGTACCTTTGAAGCACAGCAGCGAACAATTTAGCCTTTTCATGTTCATCTAAGTCAGTCCTTTGAAGAATAGACTTCATTTCACCATCCATCTAATGAATAGCAGTCTTTCTGATATTCTCCTCCAGTGGAGGGGGAGCCCTTAATTTCTTCAACTGGTGACCAGGCACCAGATACATTTGTTCCACATACTCCATTATTGCTTAGTCAAAAGTCTGGTTATCAGAAGTATAGTGAAACTTAACAGAGGTCCAAGAAACCCTCCAGACTGCTTCACCAGATGCTTTTTGGTTTTAAATGAGATCCTTTTATTATACAGAGCTTTTATCAACATGCATCTCTTTTTTAACACATACACTTGATTCTGTGTCAAAAGTATGTTTCCTTTTAAGGTGTTCAGTGCTATTTCTGAGATGGCAGCTACTAAATCATCAGAAGCCGCACACAGTATAGCTCTCCTTTGTTGAGGGGATGATTTGCTCAGTAATTTTAGAAGGCGTAGGTTTCTTTTCACACGGCTAGGTATGTTTTCAGTTGGTGGTCTCTGCTGTTAAAAAGGATCAGCCGATGATTCATCTCTTTTTATTCCTAGCTGATCTTTTTAAAGTGTAAGCCACAGGCCAGTCTGGGGGGAAGAGACTGGTTCTCAATCTATAAGTCTCTGCTGTGGAAGCATTTACACCCACCACCAGGTAGCCGTAAGGTTTTTGGGTGGCATCCTCAAAAGCTTCTAGAAAGAACTGCACCTTGCCTGAGTATGTTTGCCAGGCAAGTGTGGGAATTTATAATTTATCCCTGGGGTTTTTGAACAGAACCATGTATTTGGCATTTAGGTTGACTGTGTGTTTCTTTTTTTCCCTGACAAAACACATTGGCTGTGTTCACACAGCACGCTTATTTCAAAACAACAGAGGTTGTTTCGAAATCAGAGTTAGGCTGTTCACACGACGCACGGCTGTTTCGAAACAACGGGCTCCATTGTTTTGAAACAACGGCGTTGTTTCAATACAAGTTAAACCCCATGCGGGGACGAAACAACGTTGTTTCGAAACAATGCCGTGCGAACACGTTGTTTCAAAACAACGGTGACTTGTTTCGAAATAACTATTGCCTGAAACTGCTATTTTGCTTTGAGCTTTTTTCCTTAATTCGAATTAACAAACTGTTAATTCGAATTAAGTTATTTCGAAATAAGGCATTATTTCGATACGGTTGTTTTGAAACAACCGTATCGAAATAACCGCCTGTGTGTGAACACAGCCATTCTGAACTATATACGTAATGCTCAGGTTCCTGTGATGTACATATGTGGTAAGGGCTTTTTTAATTTCTTCACTTATACAAGTGGAGTTCATCATATCATCTATGATAACCATATTTACTTTATTGGTAGGAAACAACCGGTCATCGTCAAAAGCAGCGGGTAGCCCCTCTACAAAATTGATAGAGGGATGTTTAAAGAGGAGTTCTTTATACAGAGGCTGTCATCAATTGTAACACCACATGATGTTCTCAGGCATAACAGATAACATTTGCTCAGCATTATCCAATACATCTTTTATGAAGTAACTTTTCCCACAGTTACTATGCCCTGAGAGAATGACAGAAAAGGGGTGTTTCCACTGTGAGTCCATTTCTCAGTAACCGTAGGGCAGCGTTTTAAACCCTTCTATGAGGACCCTCTTGTTGTAAACCACTTTTTGCATTTTCTTAAGGGTCTTGGTCTCTATTTCTCACTGCTTTTTGTTCCTCATGAAAGAGGGCTGATGTACTTCTATTTTTTGGAGCTGCTTTCCCCCAGGTCCGCCCCGTAGTTCAGGACCAGTTCTTTCAAACTGTCAAAGTTGATTTTTTTCAGTTTGCTACGTTCAGTGTAATCCCTTTCACTTTCAGACAGGCCTTTCCCCCCCGACAGCTTGTACCCGTATGTTTTCAGCCCAGCCGACACAAACTCGGTGATGTGCTCAATCTGGTGGGATCTCGCTGGTGAGGTCCCCTAAGTAATCCCTCAGAAGGGGATTCTGGTCACCATCTCTTTGCACAAATATCACCGAGTCAGTATCATGGTACAGGCACCGCTCTTGCAACCTGTCTAACAGGTTGTACAGTTCCAAATATGCATAAGCGGTGACAAAACAGGCGATGAAAACATTACTGTTGCTGGGGACCGAGCAACAGTCTTTTGCATGCTTTCAAGACACACAAGCAGTTTCATCATTGATAAACTTGCAGGATGAAACCTTGAAATCGGGGGAAAATGGATACTGAAAGAGTTCATCGGGGTCTCCCACAATGCTGGGTTTGGGCAAGTTTGTTTTTTGACCCAATTCACCCCAGAGAGAATTTAGGAACAGTTTAGAGATTTGACGCTTAGTAGGGTTCAGAGCGATTTCGGAGGGGCTTAAACTCACCCCTTCTTTCTGAAGAAAGTCTGCAATGTACTTATCTTGTTTTTCCTTCTCCATACACCAGCTGGGATACCCTGAAGCCTCTTGTTTCTGACAGAGGTGCATTGTTATATACTCTGAGAAGAGTTGGTCAGATTTTTTTTCAAAATGCCAGATTTTGTAGATTTTTACCACTGTGTACCCCTTCACTACAGTGGTGTTTAGCTCCAGAGTGCCCCAAGTCCCCAGGAGGGCCCACTCTTCATCAGTGAGGATGTTCTATGGCCTGAAATAGAGGATTTTTAAATCGGATAGAAAGGTAAACCTATTTGAAAGTTGATAAGAACCTTTTATAATAATGTTGTCTGCTTTACAGACCCTTGCATTTCAGTGGGTGGACCTATCCAGACACATGCCTCAACATGTTTTCAAACATCATTGCTTTATTTTAAACAGGATCCTACTACAGCTTTTTTTTCCTCTAAAAATACACAAAGACACAGCAGCTGGTTCTCACAAGGAACACTTTTTATTTAAAAGACCTACACAGACAGTCCCAACCCCCCTTTTCAGAAATGCATTTTATTTACAGCTAGCAAGATGGTTTGTATCTCATGTATGTCCCCTCACCATTCTCTGACTTAAACCTTTTGCATTCCTGACACATAGTCGTCCTCCTAAGCAGGCTTCTGTAATTTTTGGTGCAGACCAGATGGTTCAAATAACTAGGCATCCCTGATGTCGGGTATGGTCATCTTATACAGAGCATAGGAAGGGTCTGGAGTGGCTTTCACAGTATGTACTATGTTCACTCCCATGTCTGAAAGGTCCTTAGTTACATACAGACATTTCAAAACATAGCTCATGGCAATGACAACACTTAACAGTTGGTTACTCACCATAACTGTCCTTCTTTGAGATGGGCTGCTCACATACATTCAGTTACAGGTGTCTACGTGCCGCAGTGCATGGTAGCTTGGAAAGTCTTTAGCCTTAGCCTGGCAGGTCAGGGTGCATGGTCAATGCCCCCTCCATGCCATGACAGCAGCTATATAGGTGACCATGACCCTGACTCTTCCAGTCCCATATACCTTTGCAAACTCCATTAGTGGGGATGGTGGGAGGGACCTGAATGTATATGAACAGCCCATTTCAAAGAAGGACGGTTACAGTGAGTAACCAACTGTTCTCCTTCAAACGCTGCTCACATCATTCAGTTACAGGTGACTGCTAGCCGTACCCAAGGATGGTGGGAGGAGTTACAGTCTACCCACACTGAGTACAGTTCTGCCCACAGTGGTATCACTTCTCGCCTATTGGGCAATGGCATAGTGCATCGTGAAGGTATCTACCGACAATCATGTAGTGGACCTGCAGATCTCTTGGATCGGGACCTTACCGAGGAAGTCTATGGAAGATGCCTGAGTTCTGGTAGAGTGGGCTCTCACAGTCTCTGGGAGAGGTGTGTTTGACTTTCTGTAGCAGTCTTTAATGCAGTTCACAATCCATTTGGAGATGCATTGGGAGGATACCGCAGAACCTCTCATGTGTTCTGCGACCGCCACAAACAGTTGGGAGGTCTTGCGGAAAGATCGTGTGTGCTCAATATAGATTAGGCGTGCTCTCCTCACATCCAGGGTGTGCCACCGTCTCTGGTTTTCTATCACCTGAGGGTCTGGATAGAAGACCGGCAGGCAGATTTCTTGATTCGTGTGGAAGGGAGTGGCAACCTTAGGCAAGAACGAGGGGTGGTGACGCTGGACCACCTTGTCTGGGAAGAAAACCGTATATGGAGGTTCAGAGGATAGGGCTCGTAGCTCTAAGACGCTTCTAGCCGAGGTAACAGTCACCAGGAAAGCCACCTTCCAGGGCAGCACAAGCAGGGTGGCTGAGTCTAAGGGCTCGTACAACGGTTCTGTCAGAGCCTGTAGCACCACGTTCAGGTCCCACTGCAGAGTGGGGTTATGGATGTGGTGAAAATGTTTTCCACTCCTTTCAGGAATCTATGGCAGATGAGGAGTGGGACCCCATCTGTTGTTTGGTGAAAGGCTGAGACTGTTGCCAAATACACTTTCTATGATGACAGGGATAGGCCTTTCTCCCTTAGGTCAAGAAGGTAATCTAAAGTAGCCTGAATTGGTGCGGAGATAGGGTCTATGTTTTTATCACAGCACCAGGTGGAGAAACGATTCCATTTTGCCATGTAGGTGGACCTGGTGGAGGGTTTTCTGCTACCAGCCAGGACCTTTTTACCCCTATCTGAGCAGTGTCTCTTTTGCTTGATGAGCCAGAGAGCATCCAGGCTGTCAGGAGCAGGAGGCCCAGGTTGGGGCAAAGGTGTTCCATGGCCTGTGTCAGAAGATCAGCCCACCATTGATGGCGGACCGAGGTCCTCACAGACATGTCTTGAGGGAGAGGGAACCAGTGTTGCCTGGGCCAGTCTGGGGCTACCAGGATGATGAGAGCCTCATCCGTGAGGGCCTTCAGAAGCACCCTGTGAATCAGGGAAATTGGCAGGAAGGCATACATTAGGGCTCCCGACCAGTTGAGGAGAAAGGCATCATTGAGAGACCCTTTCTTCCGACATCAGACGGAGCAGAACTGGGGGCATTTGTGGTTGTGTGCCGTGGCAAAGAGGTCAATCTGAGGGGTTTCCCACATGGTTGTCAGCAGGGAGAAAGCCTTGTTGTGGAGGGACCACTCATGATTCACCAATGGCTTTCTGCTGAGTGAATCCGCTATGCCGTTGTCCACCCCGGGGAGATGGATGGCAGTTGGCATGAAGTGATGGTTTATTGCTAATTGCCAAAGCTTGGTCGCTTCCTTGCATAGGGCCGAGGACCGGACTCCCCCTTGGCGGTTTGTGTAGAACACGGCTGCTGTGTTGTCTGAGAGGATTTGGACCACTCTCCCCTGGATCTGGTTTAGGAAGTTATGCAGGCTAGTCTGATGGCCCTGAGCTCCTTCATGTTTATGTGGAGGAAGCTGACCTCGGGGCTCCAGGCACCTTGCGTGGAGAGGCCCCCGGACATGTGAGTGCCCCAGCCCAAGTTGGAGGTGTCCGTTATCAGGGTCACTGTAGGCTTTGGACTCCCTGAACGGGATTCCCCCCATCACGAAGTTGGGGTCTCTCCAAATTTGAAGGGACTCCAGGGGATGTTGGGGTACCGAGATTACCTCATCTAGATGGTCCCTTTCTGGTTGGTACCTTGTGGTGAACCACAGCTGGAATGGTTGCATCCACAGGCTGGCTAATCGGATTACCAATGTGACCCAGGAGCTGCATGCATCTGCACGCTGTAGTCAGCCCAGGCACCTGGAGCTCTATGATGATGGTGCAGATGGATTCAAATCTTGACAGAGGCAAGAATGTGATGCCTTGCCGGTGGTTTAAGCGTGCCCCAATGAACTCTATGTCCTGACTGAGGCAAAACTTGGACTTTTCCAAGTTTATGTGGAAGCCCAGGAACTTGCATAGGTTCATTACCACATCAACATGGTCTTGTACTTGTCGACTTGACTTGCCCACTCTGGTCCAGTTGTCTAGGTAGGGGTAGATTCTTACACCCCTCCTGCGTAGGAATGCTGCGACTGGTGCAACACACTTTGTGAACACCCTGGCGGCTAGCGATAACCCGAAGGGGAGGGCGGTAAACTGGTAATGGCATCATGCCACCACGAACCTGAGGAACTGCCTGTGGTGAGGATGAATGGCTATGTGGAAGTAAGCATCCTTTAGGTCAAGGGCCATGAACCACACTCCTGGGGACAGGGAGGGGATGATCTGCAGTAGGGAGATCATGTGGAATTTTATTTTCTTTAGGTTTTTGTTGAGAGCTCTGAGATCTAGGATGGGCCGTAGGTCCCCGTTGGGTTTGGGGACCAGGAAGTAGCTGGAATAGAACCCTTTGCCGCGTTCTCCCTTGGGAACCCTTTTGATGGCTCCAAAGGAAAGTAACTTTTGGCATTGGTCTCGAGCTTGCCTAGCAGGTTGGGGTTCTTTGGGATCATCGGAGGGGAAGGTTTCTTGTCCTGGGGGGTTGAGAGGAACTGAATGTGGTATTGTCTCATCACTGTGTCGAGTACCCACCGGTCCAATGTGACCCAGGTCCATTGTTGGGTGAAGTGATGGTGGCAGTGGGGGGAGAACAGAGGTTGTGGAGCACTCCCCTCAGAAAGACGATCAGAAACGCTGTTTGTAGCGTGATGAGCAGCCTGACCCCTGTCCGCGCTGCCTCAACTGGGAGGTGCCCAGCTTACCCCCTTTACCTGACCAGCCTTTATCCTTGTCCAGGTCCCTGAGGTGGCACTGGGGAAACTGGAGAGATCTCGGAAACTGGGTCTGTAGTTGTGGCTGTTGTTTCAGTTGCTGTAGCTGCTGTTGTAGCTGGTGTGACCTTGAGGAGCGCCTAACAGGTTGCAGAGTGTAGATCACAAGGGACCTCAGAGTAGCCCTCAAGTCCTTCATACCATGCAGCTTAGTGTCTGTGGAAGGTGGAAAGAGGTTGGGGCCTTCAAAGGGAAGGTCCTGAATAATTTGTTGCATCTGCGTGGAGAGACTGGACTTCTGGAGCCAGGCCAATCGACTCATCACAACTGCCGATGCCATTGTGCATTCTATTGTATCCACTGCATCCTAGGTTGCTGCAAGCACATCCCTGGATGCTCTTTCTCCCTCATCCAGCATTGCTTTGAAGTCTCTCAGGCGATCCTCCGGAATGAGTGGCCGGAGATTTCGTAGAGCTTCCCACAGGTTGAAGATGTAGAGCGTCATCAAGGCTGAATGATTTGAGATGTGCAGCTGGAGGGTGGCAGAGGAGTAAACTTTCCTGCCCAGGAGGTCAAGCCTCCTTGCCTCCTTGTTCTTGGGCATGGTGCTAGGTTGGCCTTGTCTCTCCCTTTGGTTGACTGGAACAGTGGGCCAATAAAAATCTTATGAAGTTCAATAAGGACAGGTGTAAAATCTTGCACGTGGGACGGAAAAACCCCATGCACTGCTACAGGCTGGGAAACATTCAGCTAAGTAGCAGCAGTGTAGAGAAGGACCTGGGGGTCATGGTGGATGGGAAGCTAGATATGAGTCAGCAGTGTGCTCTTGCTGCCAAAAAGGCCAATGACATACTGGGCTGCATCAAAAGAAGTATTACCAGCAGATCAAGGGATGTGATCATTCCCCTCTATTCTGCATTGGTGAGGCCACATCTAGAATACTGTGTTCAGTTTTGGGCTCCCCACTACAAAAAGGACAGGGACATGCTAGAGAGAGTTCAGAGGAGGGCAACCAAAATGATTAAAGGGCTGGAGCATAAGTCCTATGAGGATAGACTGAAAGCATTAGGCTTATTTAGTCTGCAGAAGAGAAGATTGAGGGGGTAGTTGATAGCAACCTTCAACTACTTGAAGGGATGCTCCAAGGAAGATGGCGCTCAACTGTTCTTGGTAGTAACAGAGGACAGAACGAGGAGCAATGGTCTCAAGTTGCAGTTAGGGAGGTCGAGGCTGGCTATTAGAAAAAACTTTTTTACTACGCGAGTGGTGAAGCATTGGAATGAGCTGCCAAGGGAGGTGGTGGAGTCACCATCTTTGGAGGTAGTTAAGGCCTGGCTGGACAAAACCATGACTGGGATGGTTTAGTGGGAGTGGTCCTGCCTCTGGCAGGGGGTTGGACTAGATGACCTACGAGGTCCCTTCTAACCCTAGGTTTCTATGATTCTATGAACCCTGGGGCTGGGTGATGAAACAGGAAGGAAAAACCTCTGGGGGAGATGGAATATTTCTTGTCCACTACTTTGGACACTGGCAGAATTGAGGAAGGTGTTTGCCAGCATTCCTGGACGATGTATAACATCCTAGTGTGCAAGGGGATCCTGAACTTAGCCGGCGGAGCTCGACGACATGCGTCAAAGAGAGAATTGTCCTCCACCTGGATCACCCCTAGCTTGAGCTTCAGGTTCGCCACCATGCAGTGGAGAAGGTCCTGCTCGACATGAGTATCCCCTTCACGGTCGGTGGACATGTCGATTAATCGCTCATCAGGCAATGAAATTGATGGGGCCCTTGATCTGCTTCATTGTGTAGAATCAGGGTCCAGCTCATTGTCGGAGAAATCCGAAGACTCCAGTGCAGGCGAACGGGCATAGTGGGAGGAGGTGTCGTCTGCCATCATGTTCAGCCAGTTGAGGGTCCATTCGTTGTGCGGGGATCTCGACGGCGGCATAGGCATCATGAGGGGGATAGGTGCTTTCCCCGATGGGTGCCTTTGCCACAAGCTCGGCAACACAGAGCTTTTGCGGGCTCACTTTCTCAGGTGCTCCTCCTGGGGGGGGGGGGGGAAGAAAGGGGTCTTCCGAGGACGGTCTGGACAACCTTCCCCCCAACAGTCGGCAGTCAGGTACTGAGAATTCCTCGGAGAAGCAGTGAGGTGGAGCTGTATAACTTGGGCCCAGTATTGGGTTTGACGGTGCCTGGTTGGAGAGAGGTGAGGAGGCCCGGGACAGTGCCAGCATCGGTGCAGGTGTTGCTGGTGCCAAATCCAACAGTACCAGAAGTGACGGTACTGGAGGTGGGGCTATCAGCAACGGTGCTGGGTCCAGCAGTACTGGGGTTGGTGGTGGTGCCGGACTTGTGGGTGGTGCCATGTCTAGCGGCTCTGGGGAAGTGGTGCTGTTGTGGCCAGTTGCCTCTTTTTCTGCACTGAAGCTGGATTTAAATGCCCTTGGCGAGCTAGTGCCTGAGCCAGGGCCCTACCCAGGGTGGCTTGGAGGCTACTTGGAGACCGGTGAGGTCAATGCCTAGGAGGTACCATGGACGGCCGAAATCTTGGGCCTGGTACCAGGGATTGGCAGGAATCTTGATCCTGGGCTGATCAAGGGTCCAGCAGAACACTACTGGCTCGCCCACTTTCGAGCGGAGTGGCTCCGGTCCCTGAGATTAGGCGGAGGCAATGCTCCCTTTCCAGCTGAGTCCTCCGCTTAAAGGATTGGCAGATGGGGCAGTCTGCTGTGATGTGGGACTCACCCAGGCAAGCAAGGCACTTCTTGTGTGGATCGTCCGTCAGGAAAGCCTTGCAGCATCCTAAGCATGTCTTGAATCCTGGCATTTCGAGTTTCTCACAAAAAGACAAGTGCTAGCGTTTCGCAAGATAATGCTGATCCGAACCGACGCTGATGGTGGAAAAAGGAACTGGGAGGGTCAAGGTCATGGTCACCTATATAGCCATGGCCGCATTGTGGAGGGGGTGTTGGCCATGCGCCCTGACCTGACAGGCTAACGCTAAAGCCTTTCTGAGCTACTGTGCGCTGCAACATGTAGACACCTGTAACTGAATGATGTGAGCAGCGCTCGAAGAAGAACAAACTTTTGAAACACAGTTTAGCACACAGGTCTGAAAGTTTGCTGTTTAGATCCTCTGAAGTCCAAGTAGTGCAGTCATGGCTCCGCTGGCCTGGAGCATCTATGAGGCAAACTTCACAATCTTCATGCATAATTTCATTAAGGCAGTAATCAAGTGTAACGGAAACAGCAATACGCATAACAGATCGCGTGACTCGTCTACGTTGTTGAATAGGCATTGGCTCAACCTTATCCAGGCAGAGATATCTTACAAACTTCTTGTAGACCTCTTCCTCAGTCAGATTCTCTTCCACGTGCATAGGAGTTAACCAATAACAAGATGGGCTTTGTCTTGGTTATCCACTGCAACACTGGCCTGGGGATCCTGAAAAACAAGAAAGATTTTTCAGAAGAATAGAGTTGTAAACCCATCACCCTTCTGATTTTTTAGAGCTCTACCATCCAGATCGGCTACTCTCTCCATTCCTTTACCTCTGCCACGTCTTTCCCTTTCTCCTGCTCTGTTGGTGTCAGTGAGAGTCCTTCAGTCTGCTGCCTGAAAATCTCTGGGGTGTTGAACAAAAGTTGAGTCAAAGGGCTCTCCTCCTCCTCCAAACTGCTGCTACAGTAGTGCTTTCTATACCAGACCAACACCTTAGGAGCTTAAACAAATCCCAAAGGCCTGATGGGGGTGGTGAAGGTGTCTGTGTTCTGCACAAGCTGTGAGCCGTGTGGTCTTCTGGCTTCATCTTGGTCACCCACTGCAACGCTTGCCTGGAGCTCCTGAAAAACAAGAAAGATGTTTCAAAAACAAAAGAATTGTAAGCCTGCCACCCTTCAGACTTTTTCTTTTTAGAGCCATGTCAACCAGATAGCTTACTCTCCCCATTCCTTTACCTGAGCCTCATCTTCTCCTTTCTCCTGCACCGCTGGTGTTGGAGAGAGTCCTTCAGCTAGCTGCATCAAGATCTTAGAGGTTTCGGGGTTCGGGATGTTGAACAAAGACTGACACAAGATCTCTGGGGTTTCAGAGGCGGGGATGTCGAACAAAGGCTGAGCCAAAGGGCTCTCCTCTTCCAAACTGTTGCTATTGCACTGCTTTCTACACCAAGGGGCCATAGGAACCAAAACTCATCCTGAAGGCCTGGCAGTGGTGGTGAAGGCATCCATATTCTGCATGAGCTCTGAACCATGCGGTCTTGTGCACAAGCCAGGGGTCATGTGGCTTTAAAGGCCCAGACTTCTGGAGGGCAGCGCTGCCTGCCACCAACCATCGAGGCCCACAGATCGAGCGCGGGGTTCCAAGCCTCCCAATTGGCCCATGAGGCCCCATCGGGCCAATCTAAACCCTTTTCCTATTGGCAGAGGGTCATGTGGCCCTCTTCTGGGGAGGGCAGACCCACCACGTGCCCTTCTGGGGCCAATCCCACTCTCATGGGCAAAACCTGCTTCTATTGGCACAGAGGCATTCTGGGAGGGGTCAAGCCACCTGCTTCCGGTCAGGTCATCGTCTTGAGCTGGAAGTCACACCCCACAGGGCAGGACCGGATGTCAAGTGACCGGCTGGGGGCGGGACTTCTGGTGACAGGTGAGATTATGGGTTCTTTTCACACTACAAAGGGTAATTTGACTTCAGGCTTCCCATTCTTTAAGCCTGTAAACTGCTCTGATTTGCTGTTACTTTATGACCTGATCCTATGTTTTACACCCCCTTGCATTTAGTTTCATTCCTTTCTGTAAGTTCACCCATCTTCGAAGTATCTGAGGAAGTGGGATCTTCTCCCACAAAAACTTGTGCAAAAAATAAATCTGTTAGTCTTAAAGTGCCACACAACTGCTTGTTGTTTTTTTTACTGGACTAGACTAACACGGCTATCCCTTTGGAAACTAATTTTTGGAGCCTTTATCAGCATATGTTTTCGCTAGCAAGGCTAATGAATCTTTCAATGAGGTATGATCATTAACATGCATGTTGACTCTTGCCTGTAGATGGGGAAGAGAATTGTTAATCTGTAAACTGATATATTGGGGCCAATCCAAGTTTTCTTTTATACTGCTAAGCCATACTGCAGTCAGTCTCAAATGAAATTGATGTGGAGACTCATTAGGTCTCTGCTTTAAATTAGAAAGCATTGCCATTCCTTACTGGCCTGCATACTGATTATGTTCCAGCATAATTACTGTTTCATTAAAAGATTTCTCACTCATTCTATATTCAGGGAATAAAGTGTTCCACAGTGCCTGATCCACTGTGAGCTGCAACATTTTAACTCAGTCACCTTCTGGTATGTTAAATATTGAGCCATTTCTTGCATCCATTGTGCATGTACACAATAGAGTCTTCTGTTTTTATTTTTCCTCTTCTTTCAGTTACATAATTCAGAGTTTTAATGTCTGTTACTACTGCCACAGGATAGTTTGTCTGGGGGGAACTTTCCTCCGATTCCTAATATATGGGTGAAGAAAGAAGTCTCTGGAGATTTACCCTTAGACTTAAATTCCTGCTATTTAAAGCATCACCAGACTGATGCAAGCCATCAGTCACTTCCTGAAAGGGATGTGTCATAGGTACACCTGGTGGCATTACAAAACACCATGCTGGTCCTACTTCTAATTCAAGGGTTGGTAGGATATCTATCCTGCCTGTAACTGTGGCTTATGCCTAGGAACAAATCTCCTTAGGCTTAATGGTTTTTGGATATTTTGTCCAACGTTGCTGCTGGAAAAAGTGCTCTAGGCTGCTGTCCTATTTGTGAAACTGCATTTTGCAAACACTGTTTTCTAATCTGGGCTGGTACAAGAGAACTGCTCCCTCCTCTTTCCTTACTCTGCCTGTGTCATCTACTACCTTCTTCTTCTCACCACTGATTTCCTGTCTGTCCTTAACCTCAACTGTAACTGCTTCTTTCTGTGCAAACTCTCAAATCACAACTGCTGCAGGCTTATCTGTGTCAATTGATTGGTTCTACCCCATCCACAGAAAGAAAAACATAATTCTTCACCACAAATAGGTCTAACTGCTTCTCTTGGTATGCCACTGCTAACTTCCTTTGCCTCACAACTAACGTCAGCTGCTATGTTCCCTGCCTTAATGCACTCTCTATTTAGACTAATCTTTTCTTTTTCCA
Organism: Podocnemis expansa; assembly: GCA_007922195.1. Taxonomy (NCBI): domain Eukaryota; kingdom Metazoa; phylum Chordata; order Testudines; family Podocnemididae; genus Podocnemis; species Podocnemis expansa. The sequence goes on from ML682091.1 coordinate 824,159, forward strand.
GGGTTTTACCCACATCTTCTAACTTCCCAGTCTGTTTCTACTGACACCATTCCAGGTCATAACCATGCATTACATTCTAATCAGCAATTTTGAATTGTGCCATTAGTTTCCTGTATTTGCTGAATACTCTTTTTCAGCCTTTTTTAGCCCTGTTAGCAACCATTCCAATATAATACCTTTTATCTGTTCATTTTTTTCTTTCCTTTTGATTCACTTCTTGCTCATAAATACATTTCACAAAATCTCTCAGACTTTTCTGTGGAGAAATCATGTTACTGTCACTAAACTGTATTAGTCCTCTCCGGTGGCTATTGAGGTATTTTACCACATAACCTTTTTACACTGAATCACCAGTATCTGATTTAACTATCCTGATAATACCCATTTCAGCACCACAAATTATTTAGTAACAGAATTTAAAGTCTAAAACTTATAACTATATTAATGATAGAAAGAAAAGAAAGACTAAAATCTAACTCTAAAATGCTTATAACAACAATACACCTGAAAATAAGTATATATGACTGTATGCACTATAAATTCTGTGATCGTAAAAAGAAAACTTTGCTAGCTAGCTTTGCTTTTAATGGCTCTATCAGTCCCATTAAACCACAGAAGGGTGGGGGGTTCCCTTCTCTTGCCTTGATGGCTTTTCCTAGCAGATCGAGAGGTATTTTACCCAGTCCCTCTATCACCATTTGGGTCTGCTAGTGGAGAAGATAATAAATAAAAGTGCTGTGTGGACATACCCTAAGATCAGAAGGAATGAGTATGGTCTACTAGTGACTGACCTCTTGCACAATGCAAATCACAGAACTCACCCGCCCACTCCTGTAATAAACCTCTAATCTAGAGAGCTCCTGCGGAAAAGAACCAGAATATTCTGTCACCGGAACTTTTGTCCCCAGTGACATTGTGTTGCAGTTCCTATGTCTTGCCAGGACTGGCTTTAACATGAGGTGACCTAAGGCCTCCAGGGCCAGACTCGGGGAAGAGGTAGCGTGGGGGTGGGCACTGCTAGGGCCCAGAGTATAGAAAATTGTGAGACCTTTCAAAGTTGTGGACAAAGCGAGGAGGGTATTGGAGTGTCATCTAAGCTTCCCACCTCAGGTGCCAAAATGATGTGGGCTGGCCCTGTGCTAAACCATCTATTCTCAGCATTTAAAAACAAAGAAGTTTTTATATTCCAAAGAGGAGTCAGGCATGAGGTGAGCATTTTAACAGCCATTGGTCTAAACAATGCACCATAAACTTGTACTTTGTATTTCTTTACCATGGTTTATGAACAGACCAGAAGAAAAAATTCTAACGTGCCTAACGCAATCTGCTATTTCTGAAAATTTTATGTTTTATTCCATCATAATAGATTAATTATTATTGTTGTTTAAAAAATTGTGTCCAAGAAGATGGGGATACCACTGGATGTGGTGAGGCTTTGGAAGGGGGTGGTGAAAGAAATAGGGAACTGCCAGGGGGAGACGGCAACCGGGGATGGCCACTTTGGGGGGCAAGCAGCTGTGTGAGTGGAAGGAGTTCTGGGAGCAGCAGAGCTGCTGGCAGAAGGAAATGGGGGGCAGGGAAGGGGGTGCTGCAGCCAGCAGAGCTGCTGAGGAAGTGGGTGCAGGGGGAAGTGGGCTCTGTAGGTGGCAGAACTGCTGGGGAAAGTGGGGAGCTGCTGGGTGGGGAGAAGGGGGGCACCCTGATTCCCCCTGCCACTCCACATAGCCACTTCTGACTTCCCTTCCCCTCTCCTCTGTTGGCATCCCTGCCTTGCTCCCCACCCTGACCTGCCCCCCACATGGCCACCCTTGCCCTCCTTTGGCGCCCTTCCCTGCTCTGCACCCTACACTCTCTCTTGCCGCCTCACATAGGCACTCCTGACCTCCACTCCCTGTTCTCGCCACTGCTGCCCCGCTACCTCTACCACCCCACATATAGCAACATTTCCCTACCAGATTGCCCTGGCTTATGAATATTCATGTGCTAATTTGAGTTAATTTTAATAGTTACTAGTTAGTGGTGGTGTGCCTCAAAATAATTTGAGGTATCACAGTATGTGGTGGCAGAGAAAAGGTTGAGAACCTTTGGTCCGTAGGAACTGATATTGACCAAGAATGGAGGTCCCCCCAATGTTCCCTCTAAGGTTTTATGCCTTGTGTGCAAAATTTTGAACCCGTGTGCAGAACTTTTTCTGAATAAAATTTTTGTGCAACTTCACGTGATGGAAAGTATTGAAAATATAGAAAAATGAAAAATTAATAAGTTATTTAAATTGTTTTTATTAATAATTTGAATGTATTCTATGCTTATGTGACATTCTGTCTCATCAATTCTTCAGAACTGTTTGTCTGCCTTTGTCGGTTTTCCAAAATGAATAAGCACATAAAAAAGTTAAAGTGAAAGCAATTAACTTGCCTCTCATTTTTCATTTTGCACAGCAGCCCATTTTACTATTTTTAAAAAAATGGCCCTAACTTGTTCCTAGCCAGTTCAAATGTGACCCTTTATTTGTTTTACTTAATTGGTCACTATTAGTAATTTTGATCATGGTATACTTTATTTTCCTTCATTTATTAGTGTTTGCTATATATTTTTTTCCCAATTTAACCCTTCCCTAAGGAGCAACAGGCCAAAAGGTAAAAAACCCAACCCAGGGCTTGAACATGTGATTACAATCTGTTATTCTACCAACTGAGCTACAGGCATTCCATATATAAAAACTTCTAGGCATGAAGGATAATTGTGTATTCCACTGCCCCTTCACCCTGCCCCCCCCCCCAATAAACAGCTCTTTATTTCCTGTGTCTGCATCTGTGCAGCAAACTCTTAACATCAGGATCGTGGGTTCCAGCACTGTGTTGCCCCCCCGCCCCGCAACAGTCTACTTATCAGAAGTAAAAGGCTGGACAATCACCTATTTTTGGAATGCCTGAGGGAGGAAGGACATGAAGGTAAAAAGGAGCCCTTGGATATCTAGCAACCCCCCCCCCCACCAATTCTCAGTGGGGCTTCAGGCCTGCCCCCCTGCCCATCTTCAGCTGCTCTCCCAGCCTGCCCCCTCCCCTAGTTGATCCTTGGCCATGGTTAAGGCATGTCCCTGCCACCCACCATCCAATCCTCAACCGCTTTGCCAGACTAGGGTTACCGGATACCAAAGCATGGAAAAGAGGACAGGGAAGTAGAAAAAGGAGGATGTTGGAGGACACATACACATCTGGGGCTCCTCTTGGGCCCCCTTCATCCACCCAGCCAATGCCCCCCCCCAAAATGGTTGCCTCATTGATCACCCAACTCCAGGGAAATCTGTCTAGCCCCTAGTTACAGCATGAGGTTAATTGTAAGAACAGAGGCTCAAGAATGTCAAATGAATGGCTTAAGCATTTTTCCTTGTCACATTAAAGTAACCGTAAAGCTAACCACTTTAAGGAGTGACAAAACTAAGAATTTAATGTTTATATCAGGGTGCAAGGAGAATCACACTGCAGACCTCCTATCCAGACTGATGTTTTTACATTGTGAGTTGCAAATGGAAGCATACCTCCAATAAATTTAATGTAGTAATTATGGACAAGATTAAAATCAGTTTTAACACAGTAAGTTCCTTCACAGAATTCACTCTCATTGTTTGACACACAGAGGGAACAGCCCTTGACTACATGAAGTCTAACAGAATTTGAGTTGTTGACTTCTAAAAGAAAAGTAATCTCTGTCAGCAGTATTCTCCCCATGACTTGAAATTAGGGTTGTGGTGCAGGAGGATGTTTGGGGGGGTATAGGGGGTGCTCACTCATTTGGTCTAACACTGTTACTAGCTGACAACTGGGTGGTGCAGGCGGGGTGTACAGAAATCCCCGTCTAGCCTCAGTTTTGAGCCTCACCATGCAGTATTTAAAAAAAATCACAGACAAGCTCTTTAGATTTTATACACACAGGAAAGGAGAAATCAGAAAAAATGAGAGCTCCTGGTTTTTATGTGCAGACCTGCCTGAAACATAACCTTTTACCTAAAATGCAAATTTCTGGAAACATCATATCCTACTATGTCTGCCATAAACCACAGATGGATATATACCTATTTTATGACAAATGACATTTTGTTTGCTTTTATGTGAAATACACGTCGAATGGCTAGGGGGGCAGAGTAAAAGTAGATGTTTGTGACTATCAAATGTTCCACCCAAGAGGACAGCACCTATTCTTGAATGCAATGATCAGTTTTTTCCTAAATATACCAAAATAAAAATAAGCATAGAGTATATAAGCAAAAGGCAAAACCAAGCTACTTGTTTTCTATGATTTTATAAACTACTAACAAAGGGACAAATATTGCAATCCTTGCTCCATCCAACTTCCCACTGACTTAATTTAATCTATAGAATTAGGCCCATCCCAGCAGCTACTTTAGAATGGATAATACTTGCATATCTGTGTATCTTACTAAAATTTAAGGATACATCTATAGTGGACTAATCTCATCTTGGAAAGGAGAAACAAACTGAAAAAATCACATTGGGAAAAGGAAAATCTTACAGATTCAAAGCTCCTCACAACCAAAAGTGAACTTTGTTGGCCCTCTAAACAAAAGCTTTGTTGTCAAAAGCCAAGGTTCATTAGCAGGAATAAAGATCTGGCTTAGCCCAGCCATTAGAGAAACAAACCTCCCCAGAACCTTTAAGCCAAGCAGGGCAGCAAAGCAGAAAGCAAAGAAGCAGTCACAGATTTCTCTTGATGCACTTCAGAGACCTCATCAAGGTGAAGAAAAGCCCCAACCCCTCCTAAAAATAAGATCAAGCCTTCCCCAAAATCAGGTGCAGGGGAAGGGGAGAAGACCTAAGCTGGAGCCTGGAAAGAAGCCCAGGGTGAGGAGCTGACGCAACAAAGCAAAGTGAAACCACTTCCAGCAGTGCAGCCAGCCCCCTTCACTTTCAATCAAGGTGCACCAGCCCAGCAAGGGATCCTCTCCAAATTCCCAAGTGCAGCTGCAGCTGGGCTGAGGAGCAGAGGAACACATGCTGGAGGTGCATGTTTGTATTTTTAGAGAGCTGCCCCAGCCTCCAGCAAAAAAGGGACAAAAGGCACTTTTTCTGTAATGCCTGGATGATGGAGGAGGGCAGGGCAAAGAGGAGGACATGTCCTCCTTTTCCTTGAAGTCTGGTGACCCTAAGCCTGACCAGCCCCCAGCTGACCTTCAGGCGCTCTGCTGACCCCTCCTTGGCCCTGCCCTCCCCCCCAGCTGCTCTGCTGGCCCGACCCTGCTCCCCACCCCTCCTCCACTGATCCTCAGCTGCTTTGATGGCCTGGGCCTGCCTGGCCCCGGCCCTGGCCTCAGCCCTGGCCCCAGCCCCTCCTTCCCCAGCTGCTCAGCTGGTCCGCCCCCAGCCCCGGCCCTGCCCCCACTCCCCTGGCTGATCCTCAGCTGCTCTGCCAGCCTGTCTCAGCCAGTCCTGGGCCGCGCTGCTAGACTGGCCCTCCCCATGTGCGGGAACTGGAAACCCCTGAGCGGGAAGTGGTTTCTTACATGCGCGGCCACACAACCGCGCACATTAGAGGTAACATTGGTCCCCCCCCCCCCTTGCCAAGGCAGGAATTTCACTTTCATTTTCCTTCATGCTCACCTATTCATTGTTGGAGATAAAAGTCACATTAACACAAAGGTTTCAACATTTGCCCACTATCCTCAGTGACTTAACAGTGTTCTGTTTTACAGGGCAAAATGACAATTAATGACTTTCTTGAAATTATCAAAAACGAATATAGTGTATCTACTACAATTGGCTCATTAATTTTGTTAGTATTTGAAAAAATTGTGGAAGTTGACTTTAAATGTCCTTCAGAGAACTGGAGAGCTTTTTACAGCCTCTGCTATTTTCTTTCTCCAGCATGTAGTATATTTTTACTTAGCACAGCTTTTAAGAAAGAATGTCTTTTTTTTTGTGAAGTATGCCGTTTCAGTTGGGAGAATTGTTTTAAGGTGATTCTTCCTTCTGTTGTATGGATTATTATTCTTCTCCTTGATGGAAGATATCTTGCTTGCATGGGTAAATCACCTGAGCAAAATTTCACAATGAAGAGTGTGAAAATCTCTAGCCTGGACCAGCCCAATGACTTATATTCACTATCACAGGTAGGTTTCTGCCCTTGCAGATCTCTCATGAGAGACTTAATCATACGTAGCATTTTGCTTTCAGCTGTCTTGGATGCTTGATCCAAGCGGAAGATTTTCAGATTCACATGCTCAATGCTGACTAGGTAGAATGAGTTCAGTAACAGCTTTAAGTTTTTTAAAAAGGCACTAGCTGAAAGATATGAGACAGTTATGAATTCTGGGTTGAAAATATTATTCTAGGGCCAGAGTCAGTGAAATGTTAGCTCTTGTGAATCATTGTTATACAATGCAACCTGAGACTGATTTATTTCTGTTTCCTATTGATTCGAAGTGCACAGGCAATCAATTAAAATTCACAAAACAGATCCAGAGTGGAGGGTCACTTCAAAGCAGGAGTTAAAGTATGCCAGAATGAAGCAGAATGCCACTCTGGGGCCCACTATTTTTAGGAGCTCAGTGTTCCAGGCCCCCTTAATATAGAAAATGGAGTCAGAACGCAACATTCTGGTTCCATTTTCTATTTTTAGGGGCCTGAATGCTGAGCTCCTAAACATAGGAGGCCCTGGAATGCCATTCTGCTGCATTCCAGCAGGCAGGGGAGAATGGGGGGAGGCATGTCTGTCTCCCCCTTGCATGCACTTGCTGTGCTTGGAGGCAGACGCTTCCATGCATAGCCTACAGGAAGGATTATCTCCTAGCCCAGCATGCAGCTGCTGGTAAGTGCTGAGGTGGCACGGCTTGCATTGGAACTGGGTAATGGGGGCAGGAGGTGGATTTTGGGGGCTGCATCTAGGGGCATACTGGGGACAGGGAAGTGTATACTGGGGGCAAAGAGGGTAGCTGCTGGGCGCTGCAGTGGATTTTGGGAGTAGGTATTGGGGGCTGGAGTGGATTTTGGGGTGGGTATTGAGTACAGAGGAATGGATATTGGGGGCAATAGCTGGGGCACAATGAGGGGGGCCCACATACCTGCTGAGGGGCCTTGGAAATTTAAGAGGGTTCCAGCCCTCCCCATTATAGTTTAATCCCTGATTCACAACATATCCTCTATTACATAAAATAGGTCACATTAAAAGACTTCTAAGCTCCCAGAGTCACATGCTGTGAAATTAGGAAATGGCTGCTTTCAGGTTGCCTATGCAACCTTAATTCTTCCTTCATTATGACACAGGCTGTAATTACATAATTACATGCTACTTTTCCAAGTGGCTCCTGTTGCCCTAAGAATGTCTCAGCACTGAAACACATGGGATCACAACCACAATTTCAGATGCTTTTTGCTTCACTTTCTGGTTTTGTCTAGATTTGGAAAAGAGGTATTAGTGATAGGGTTTATTTGTGTTGTGGTAACAACCTTGAGAAGCCAAGTCATAGCCCCAGCCTTCATTGTGCCAGAGACTGTACAAACACAGAAGGAATGGAAGGATACGGGAGTGGGTATTGGGGGCAGAAGGTGGGTTTTGAGGGTGGGTATTTGGGCTGAGGTGGATTTTTGGGGTGGATATTGGGGGCTTGGTGGATGTTGGGGGTGGGTATTGGGGGCTGGGGGTGGATTTTGGGGCCAGGGGAATGGATATTGGGGCAGAATAGAATCCTAGAATCCTAGAATCCTAGGGTTGGAAGGGACCTCATAGGTCATCTAGTCCAACCCCCTGCCAGAGGCAGGACCACTCCCACTAAACCATCCCAGTCATGGTTTTATCCAGCCGGGCCTTAAACACCTCCAAACATGGAGACTCCACCACCTCCCTCGGCAGCTCATTCCAATGTTTCACCACTCGCCTCGTAAAAAAGTTTTTTCTAATAACCAGCCTCGACCTCCCTAACCGCAACTTGAGACCATTGCTCCTCGTCCTGTCCTCCTTTACTACCGAGAATAGTCGAGCTCCATCTTCCTTGGAGCATCCCTTCAAGTAGTTGAAGGTTGCTATCAACTACCCCCTCAATCATCTCTTCTGCAGACTAAATAAGCCTAATGCTTTCAGTCTTTCCTCATAGGGCTTATGCTCCAGCCCCTTTAATCATTTTGGTTGCCGTCCTCTGAACTCGCTCTAGTAGGTCCCTGTCCTTTTTGTACTGGGGAGCCCAAAACTGAACACAGTATTCGAGATGTGGCCTCACCAGTGCAGAATACAGGGGAATGATCACATCCCTTGATCTGCTGGTAATACTTCTTTTGATACAGCCCAGTATGCCATTGGCCTTTTTGGCAGCAAGAGCACACTGCTGACTCATATCTAGCTTCCCATCCACCATGACCCCGATGTCCTTTTCTACGCTGCTGCTACCTAGCTGAATGTTTCCCAGCCTGTAGCAGTGCATGGGGCTTTTCTGTCCCACATGCAGGATTTTACACTTGTCCTTATTGAACTTCATAAGATTTTTATTGGCCCACTGTTCCAATTTATCTAGGTCTCCCTGAATCCTGTCCTTGCCCTCCAACATGTCTACTGGTCCCCCCAGCTTGGTGTCATCCGCAAACTTACTGAGAATGCAGTCTATTCCATCATCCAGATCATTGATGAAAATGTTGAACAGAACCGGCCCCAGGACCGACCCCTGGGGCAACCCACTTGTGACTGGTTGCCAGCTAGACATGGAACCATTGATTCCTACACGCTGAAACCGTTGATCTAGCCAGTTTTCTATCCACCTTATAGTCCACCTATCCAACCCATACTTCCTTAATTTGCCAATGAGAATGCTGTGGGAAACTGTATCAAAAGCCTTCCTAAAATCAAGGTATATCACATCAACGGTTCTTCCTGCATCCAGAAAACCAGTCATCTGATCATAGAAGGAAATGAAATTGGTCGGGCATGATTTACCCTTGGTAGATCCATGCTGACTGTTCCTGATCACTTTATTTTCCTCTAAGTGTTTGAGGATGGATTCTTTGAGAATCTGCTCCATAATTTTTCCAGGGATTGAGGTGAGGCTGACTGGTCTGTAGTTCCCTGGATCCTCCTTTTTCCCTTTCTTGAAAATAGGCACTACATTTGCTTTTTTCCAATCCTCTGGCACCTCCCCTGTTCTCCATGAGTTTTGAAAGATAACAGCCAGAGGTGCTGCTATCTCATTGGCCAATTCCCTCAGCACCCTTGGATGCAGTTCGTCCAGCCCCATGGACTTGTGCACATCCAGCTTCTTTAAGCAGTCCCTGACCTGACCTTCCATCACCAAGGGCCTCTCTTCTTCTCTCCAATCTGTCATACCCATGGTAGTGCTCTGGAAGCTGACTCTGCCTGTGAAAACTGAAGCAAAAAAAGCATTGAGCACTTCAGCTTTTTCTTCATCCTCTGTCAGGAGGATGCCTGCCCCATTCAGCAAGGGACCTACACCATCCCTGATCGTCTTCTTGTTATTAACATACTTGTAGAACCCCTTCTTGTTATCCTTTACATCCCTCGCTAGCCACAGCTCCATTTGTCCTTTGGCCTTTCTGATTTTATCCTTGGAGTGGCTGGGGTACGTGAGCAGGTGAATGAGCCTTTGATTGAGTAGCTGGTTTTATTAGGTCCTGTAGTAGTGTATTTTGTGTGGATATGTGGGCAAAGTTGACAGCATGGTTTGTTGCAAGGATTTGTGCCTGCTTTAATGGCTCCTTTGTTAGGTCTGTAGTTGCTGGTAAGTATCTGTTTAAGGTTAGGGGCTGTCTGTAAGTGAGAAGAGGTCTGTCTCCCAAGGCTTGAAAAAGTGAGGAATCATCTTGTAGAACAGGCTGTAGAGCCATGATGATGTGCTGTAGTGGTCTGAGTTGGGGATTGTAGGCGATGACTACAGGTGTTCTGTTGTTTTCTTTCTTAGGCTTCTCCTGTAGTAGTTGACTTTGGGGAACGTGCCTGGCTCTGTCAATCTGTTTCTTCACTTCCTCAGTGGGGTCAGAGAAAAGTGGTTTGTGTAATGTTGTGTTGGAGAGTTGTTTATAAGCCTCGATCATTATCCAATTTATTCACCATGATGACAGCACCTCCTTGATATGCTCTTCTAAACATTAAAAACATCCTTAAAACTGGTTTGTAGGTCAGGAAAACCTCCAAGGTTTGATTCACACCTGTATTTATATAGAGTTTGTAAACTGTATATCAGTCTGTCCATACTCACTGTGGTGTTTTATCAAACATGCTGATTCTTTTTTTCTCCCCAGATTGGTGGACTAGGTGGCATTGTCATAGTGGTGGCACTTTTATCTACACCGAAGATATGTAAAAAATGCAATATAGAAAACACAGGACATAGAGGGGCTAGGGAGACAGAAGCCCTACCCTTGGACACAGCCAACCAGGGCCAGTCTGCCCCAAGGGGGGTGGAGTCAGTCCAGCAGCCAGTGAGTGTGACAGGAAGTATAGAAGGGGGGCCTGGGAGCTCAGTTGGAGTTATGCAGCCAAGGGAGGAGGATGCTTTGCTCCCTTGACAGACCCAGCCTGATGACTTGGGACCTCAGGGCCACCAGAATCTCCCTGCCATGGACCAGCAGCTGGTGGGCGGTAACTTGGATAAACAGCATGGAGCGTTTGCCACTGCTGCCCTGCAGGCCTCTTTAACCATCAAGGATGATTCCAAAAGGCTTTACAACAACACCCTGGACAGTTACACAGGAGACACTGATGATGCATACCTGCATAGGTATTCCCCAGGATGGGACCTAGCCTCAGGGATGAGAGCCTCTGCCCTGCCATGGCCAGGCAAAAGGCTGGGCTGGCATGTTGCTGTCAGAACCCCACTCCTGCAGATGGGGATCTGGGCTAGGACACAGCCTCCGGCCCCCTGCCTCCCCTCTTCTGGAGTGTTACGAGAAGCTTCCCTCCATATTGTGTCTTGACCTCATGTCCCCACACCCTGACCCACCAGAGACAATATGTTGGGCTGCCTGTCCCACCCGAAGGGCCAGAGAGTTTTTTTTTTTGTCTGCCTGCTCCACCTGAAGGGCCAGAGACAGTTTGTTTGTCTACCTGCGCTGCCTGAGGGGCCAGAGACAGAGAGGGAGAGAAAGACCAGGTACTGACCCTCAAGAGAGTGCAAAGGCTCCTGCCTTACAAGAGGAAATGAAGAACAAGGAAAATGAGCACAGGAATGAATGACAGACATCCTGGAACCTCATATCTCACTTTATTGGGAGAAAGTTTGGGAACTATACAGAAAAATGATTTACATGTCTAAAGTCAAGATATTTGTGAACTAGAATGAGCAGATTGCAGTGTGAAAAATTAGGGTGAGAAAGAGGAGTAATAGGCTCCTATAGATCTTAATATTGGGATCACTGGTCACCCTATATTGAACAGACACCAGAGATCTACACATTAGGTACTGATTTCAAATATTCCTACAATCTGTATAGAAAAGACAGTAGCCCACTTTTACGTAAGTGTCCTGTATTAACAGAACAAAAAACAGTTTTTAAAAAGCACTATGTGACATGATGTAGCCCATATATACCCTTATTATGTGATTTCTGTATCATTCATGTTCACCTGTGCAGCATTTGTTTTTGCTAAACTAGACTAACATGGCTACCCCTTTAGAATATGTGCATTTTCTGATGCACAGTATGTCATTAGCAGTGTCTTTGGAATGTTCATGACATACTGGACATGGTTATTGTAGCTTGCTTCCTGTGTATATAGACGTGAAACCCTGCTAGGTCATATCCCCAAATGTGTGTCTCACATGGCTTAAACAGATCCAGATAAACACAAAACTGAAGGTCCATGGGAACAACGGCATGGCCTGAGCACCTGTGGCTCAAGTGGAAGGAATCACACCCCTTGGCAGAAACAGCCAATTACCTGAACCCATTGGGTGTTAGGGAAACTAGTTAAAAGAAATAGGCACCTTTGTCTTGGCTCTCCTTTGGAATCCATCTTTTCAGCAACACCAAAGAGAGTGAATCTGCCTATAGAGTGGGGTATCTCATTGCTAGGGACATCACAGCTTACCTGTGTGATAAGCTAACATTGCAGACTAAAAGTTACTGTAATATCAGTCTTAATTTAGGATACTAGTTACATTTTAGTTAATTGTGACCTAGTCCTTGACCCATTCTATATCTATCTATCTTGTGTTTTAGAAAAATCTGACATGTATTCACTTAAAATCTTGCTGTAATCAATAAAGTGATTTGTTTGTTTTATCTAAAACAGGGCATGTGAGTTGTGTGTGTTCAGCGATCTTGCTGGGAGTGACAGACCTGGTACAGCACAATTTCTTTGACAATGTTAGGGTTCTCAAACTATGGTTCATGATCCCCTGGGGGCTCATGAGCAACTTAGGGAAGGAGTCACAATTTTTTTCTAGAGTTTTGTAAGTTTTTTGAGTAGAGCAGGGGTTTCAAACTTATGGATTGTGAGCCAGAGCCAGCCCACCAAGGGCACTGATCTGGCCCATGGAGCAGTTGCCTGGGAGTTCTATGCAGTAGAAATACCAGCAGCCAGCAGAGCCAAGCAGGGCAGGTGCGTGCTCTCCCTCTCTCCCCCCACGATCTGACTCACTCACATTATCTGAGTCACAGCAGAGGAGAACAAAGTAAATGTTTCAGACAATCCCAGCTCAGCTCTGCTGTGGTCTGCCACCCACTCAGAGTTTCAGTCACAGAGGTCTAGGCTGGGCTTCTGAGAAAGCCACCACATAACCCTGACCCCACCTGATCATTGTCAGTCAGTTAGCATGCTAACCTGATTGTGGTTCATGCATTGTGCTGTCAAACAAGAAAAGGATGGGGCCCATGTGCTGAATGAGCCAATCAAAGGCAAGCAAGAACTGAGCCCAACCAAAGACCAGCATGCTGAATGACTGACAGAGAGTGGGGGAAGGCAGGAGTCCAGCCTGCTTGTGACTGAGACTGGATTGATTGCCTACATGGGGTAGGGGAAGTAGAAAGGGCAGGGGTCTGGGGTCTGCCCAGCAGGAGAAGGGCAGGTGGGGATCTGGAAACTACCCAGTATGGTAAGGAGGGGGTGGGAACTTCCCAGCAAGGGTGGGCGGGGGGCAAAGTGGAAGCTGTCCAGCAGGGAAAGAGGGAGAGTCTGGAAGCTGCCCAGCAGAGGAGGAGGGGGCTGAGAGCCGCCAAGCAGGAGAAGGAAGGGGCTGGGAGCCAGTGTGGGGAAGAGGAGCCCACAGGTCAGGAAAAAAAACAGGTTAGGGAGAGCCTGAAGGGGAGGGGAAATTGTGACCCACGCTGCTCTGAATATGACAGGGGAAATAACCCTAACCCCAATGAAATCATTAGTTTTATTCGTGGGGGAGGGATTGCACAAATTCACATATCATTTTAGGGGGTTGCATCATCCCAAAGTTGGGATGACACCAGTCCAGATTGCAGAGAGGGTGGGATGGACCACTGGGAGAAAATAGAGTTCTCTTAAAATTGACTATATTATGTTAGACACCTAAAAACATCTGAACGTTCAACATGAGATGTCTTCTACAAGCTCAATAAATATCTTTTAAAAATTCGTATTACTTTAGGAATACCAGCCCTGAAGAGACAAGGGGGGAAAAAAAAAGAAGAGGGGGGACAACTAAAGATATCTGGGAATCTGTTCCTCAGGGTGTGTTCTTTTCATTGTGCATTTAAAAACAAAAAAAAAGGAAGAAAATATGCCTGGTTCTGAGAATTTTTCTTGCTTCTGCCATACATTTTTTCTTTCCATCTCTTTTTGTTCCATGTCTCAAGATAACTCCAATTGGGCTGCTAGAAGATTTCAGTTGACTTTTGCAGATGCAGTGACTCTTCTCCCAGCCGAGTAGCAGCACTGTAGATAAGGACCTGGGGGTCATGGTTGATGGGAAGCTGGATATGAGTCAGCAGTGTGCTCTTGTTGCCAAAAATCTCAATGGCATATTGGGCTGCATCAGTAAAAGTGTTGCCAGCAGATTGAGGGATGTGATCATTCCCCTCTATTCAGCATTGGTGAGGCCTCATCTGGAATACTGTGTTCAGTTTTGGGCTCTCCACTACAAAAAGGATGTGGACAAATTAGAAAGGGTCCGGTGGAGGGGAACAAAAATGATCAATGGGCTAGAGCAGAAGACTTACGAAGAGAGACTGAAGGAACTAGGCTTATTTTGGCTGCAGAAGAGAAGACTGAGGGGAGGGCCATCCCTATGGTAGGGTAGGTTGCAGACCACCCAGGGCCCATGCTTTGTGGGGCCCCATGTGGCTGCACTGCCCCATGCTGGGGACCAGGCGAGCCAGCAAAAAGTGGTGGTCTGATTCAGTGTTGCTGGTCCCCCTCCCCCCCTCCACTGCCTCCCACGCTCCTCCCTGCTGCTCTGGCACAGAGAGGCAAGCAGCGTGGGGTTGGGCAGGGACCGGCAGTGCTGAACTGGGCCACCGCTTTTGATCAGCTAGCCCAGTCCCCAGCATGGGATGGCCAGTGCAGGGGCCTGCCCCTCCCCTGGGCTGGTTGGCCCCACTTGCAGTGCTGGGAGTATAGGGGGGCTCCCGCACAAGGTGATTGGGTTGGGGCCCTGCACCCCCCCAAGGGGCAGCCCTGACTGAGGGGGTATTTGATAGCAACCCTCAACTACTTGAAGGGGTGCTCCAAGGAGGATGGAGCTCGGCTGTTCTCAGTAGTAACGGGGGACAGAACAAGGAGGAATGATTTCAAGCTACAGCTGGGGAGGTCAAGGTTGGCTATTAAGAAAAACTTTCTCACTAGGAGGGTGGTGAAGCATTGGAATGGGTTACCTAAGGAAGTGGTGGAGCATCCATCTTTGGAGATATTTAAGTCTCAGTTAGACAAAACCCTTGCTGGGATGATTTAGTGAGAGTCGTCCTGCTTTTTTGCAGGGGACTGGACTAGATGACCTCATGAGGTCCCTTCTAACCCTATGATTCTATGGGCCTGGATCTTGCTCCCTGCTTCCTTTCATCTGCAGCTGGGGACAGGTCCAGTCCCCCACTGCCTGCTGGCAGTGACTAGGGCCAGATTGGACTCCGGGTCAAGGAAGGGGAGGTTTGAGGCTGTTTGCCCCAGGCACCAAAACTTCTAGTTCTGGCACTGAAAGGCATGGTAATTATATCACACCAATTTGCAGAACTTAGTAGGTAAGAAGCTGTGTGTGAGATGACTTTTTGTTATTCTTATATTGACAATAATTTTTTCATATTGCCTCATTCCCCTGAATAAGATCCTGCTAGTCTTTCCTAAGTATAACAAGCCCAGACCAGCCCTGTTCTCAGTGGGCTAAGGTGGCCCCAAGTCTGCAGCCACTCCTGGCCCAGCACGTGGGGGACCCCCATGCCTGGCATGACTCCCAGACCTGCTCCCTGGCAGGCCTGGGAGCTTCTGTGCCCATCCCCATGTGGCTTCCTTCTGTGGGCCTGTGCCCAGCCCCATGCCCCTTCCCCTTCCCCCTCCTGTGCCCAAGAGCCCCACAGGCCCAACACTTAGTTCTGCTGGAGCTCAGTGGGGACCTAGATGCTGCCATGAACATGCTGCCTGCCTAAGCCATGAAGGAAGGGATTCAAATTTTCATCCTCTTCTCCTATCCTGGGCCAGGTGCCTGAGCTCAGGGCCAGAACTAGAGTGGGGTGACCAGGCCTTTGCCCCAGGTGTCATATTTTAGAGGGCGCGGTTGCCATTGGCCTGTATGGAACTTCAGCCAGGCTGGGGGCGTTTTCAAATCTCCTGCCATGATCATGCTCAGATGCATGCTTGGTGAGAGCAGCCTGGCCAGGGAGCAGCTCCAGCCTGGTATGAGGGAAGGGGCCATAGAGGTTGGGGATGGGAAGCCAGCAGGAAAAGGGCAGAGAGACTGGGGAGTCAGCAAATGGGTCCAACTATGGGGTTGGGAGAGCCAGTGGGGAAAGGGCGGGGGGGGGGATGAGGGAGCCCATGAGTGGGTCAGAGAAGGGGTTGAGGGAGGTGGTGCCTGAGTGGGTCAGCATGGGTGGGTTAACCCATCCCTCTGTCAGCAAGGAAGGGGCCTGGGAGGTCAGGGAGCCAGTGGGAAAAGGCCCAGGGGATTGGGGAGCTGGCACTGTCTTCCTGGCTCCATGGTCCTCCAAATTCAGCTAGCATCATACCTACATAGGGTCTGATCCCGGAGAGAGACCTTCAAGGACAGATTCTTATGCCTGCACAGAGCACAACAGAATGAAAGTGGATTTGTCTCTCCATATTCCTATTCAGCTTCTTGCAGGTATATCCCTTTGCAGGGCTGGAGACTTGGACATCATAACAGGCTCTCATATTTTTGAGAACCACATTCTGGCACATGGACATCAACAACACAACAAATGAGCTATAGCAGTTTAACACTTCTGTCATCTCAATCATTCACATGGCGAGGAAAGAAAACTGCACTTTTTCCTGTTAGCTGTTAATAAACTGCACTTCTTGCTTTTTGTTTTAAATGTTTTTTTCTGTATACCAAAGGTGGGAAAATGAAGTAGCTGATTTGTTCTCCTACCTCAGAACCATGAAATGTCACCCCTTAAAAGTGACAAATCTTCGAAATGATGTGGGGATTCTAGATATTAAAAAATCCTTACTTGCCAATATTTTTAATATATTGTATATTTTAGCAATTTACTGCCTCAAAGGGATACTGAAGATTAGTTGATATTTGTGCAACCACATATTATATTATTTTTTTAGGTCAGGATTTTCAAAGTAGTCCATGTGAGTTGAGTGCTAAATCTCACTCACATTCAATGGGACTTGGGTGAATGATTTTCTTAGACACCTTTGGAAATGATGATTTCTAACCCATTAACAAATTAGCCTCCAAGGGAGAGCCCTGAGAGGTGGGAGCATGTCTCAATGCACACTCATTATGTCACTTCTTTCTTGGGCTTGGCTTTGAAGATGTAGCAAGTATATTGCCATTCTTTAGGCTGTAGATCTTTTCAACATAAAAATTGAACCAAGAAAATGCCACTTTGGGAACTGTAATTTTATGTAAAGGTATGGAAAGCATCTAGCTTGCTTCAGATAGTCACCATTATAACAGCACCACCAGCAGCACAAAACAAAGCGAAAGAAATGGCTCCTCTCCACTCCAGTATGTGTAAAGGATCACACCAGCCCAAGGCACAGCACGGTCAATATACTCTTCTAGACCTGTGACAGGTTCAAGACCAATTTTCTGTGCTCCTTCAGAGGTAGAATTGAGGAACTTTAATGACTGGAAGGAGGCAATTTCCAATGTTCCAATGGGATGCATGGCATTAATTTTATCAGACTTTATAGAAAAAGAAAAGCTATTTTAAGGTAAGACTTAGAAGATATCAAAATTTGTTATCCTGAATTTTCTGTCACTTATATCATCATAGAGAAGGACCAGCTTGAGAGAAGTCTCATCTCTAGAATATTGGGTCCAGTCCAGCACAACTCAGCTTGAGAAAAAAGGGACCAATGGTGGCTGTATGCCCATTTCCTGGGTAGCTTCATATCCAGTAGTGCGTTATGTTTATTATTACACGAGATTGTGAGCCCTTTGCTGCAGGCCACTAGGGTAAAGAATCAATTTATAACTGATAAGGTTATATTTGGTCTTAATTATTTCTTATACTATTTTTGCATCATAAATTACAAAGTTGATTTGAAGGCACGTTTCATGCTGCTTGCCCTGGGCACCAAAATATCTAGCTACACGGTGCAGAGCAGAATATTTAAAAGAGATGGCCCCTGCTGGACCCAGCTCCTCCTACACAGCCACACCGGAGCTCAGGGCAGGCATGCTGTTGGTGCCTGCCATGGCTAGGGGCACTTGCTTGCCCATTCATCTGCCCAAGCCCTGCATGCCAAGAGCTAACAATGCCCATGGTTTTGAGGAAAGAATCTTAAAGAATCATAAATAATTCCATTTCTAAAGATAAGTTTTAAAAATATTTTAAATGTAATTTACAATATTTTTATACTTGCACTTTGCATAACAACATTTTTCTAAAAATTAAATGATCTCTCTCTTTTCTTTTTCTCTGTTTTACACTGAGATTTCACAAGAGTAGACATCCTGACAGGAGTGACTGATCTTCATCATCATCTGGTACAGCTGGCTCAGGGGCTGAAGAAAAGTGATGGGAAGCAAACTTTAATGGTGCAGCAGGAGATAATGAGCAGGCTCCCAGTATTTACTAGCATCACCCTGCACTGGGAGTGATTTGTCACACTGCACTGGTGTGGAGCAAAGTAGTGAATGTGCTGACAGTGGGGGGAAGATACACTGGCAAAGCTTGAACCTAGCTGAAGAATTTGTTTTTTTTTCAGAGTACCCAAGTGTTTTCTCTCACCTGGCACAGGAAGAGGACATTTTAATTTGTGTCACTTCCAGTCACACCACAGATACTTCCAGCATGCTTGCTTTCTGACTGTCTTGTACGGGTAGACTCCTTTCAAAACTCGTGACACTGGTAACCTGTCCCATTGCCCAGCTGGGCAATTGTCTCTTATCTCCCAGCACATCATCTGGGATACAACTTTTCTAAGAGGTCCATGGGTATGTCCACACACAGCTTTTAGATCGAAATAATGCTGGTTATTTGATAGAATCATACTGTTGGAAGGGACCTCATAGGTCATCTAGTCCAACCCCCTGCCAGAGGCAGTACCACTCCCAATAAACCATCCCAGTCATGGTTTTGTCCAGCCGGGTCTTAAACACCTCCAAAGATGGAGATTCCACCACCTCCCTCAGCAGCTCATTCCAAGGCTTCACCACTCGCCTAGTAAAAAAGTTTTTACTAACATCCAGCCTCGACCTCCCTAACTGCAACTTGAGACCATTGCTCCTCGTTCTGTTCTCTGTTATTACTGAGAACAGTCGAGCTCCCTCGTCCTTAGAGCATCCCTTCAAGTAGTTGAAGGTTGCTATCAAATCCCCCCTCAATCTTCTCTTCTGCAGACTAAATAAGCCTAATGCTTTCAGTCTTTCCTCATAGGGCTTGTGTTCCAGCCCTTTAATCATTTTGGTTGCCCTCCTCTGAACTCTTTCTAGCATGTCCCTGTCCTTTTTGTAGTGAGGAGCCCAAAACTGAACACAGTATTCTAGATGTGGCCTCACCAGTGCAGAATAGAGGGGAATGATCACATCCCTTGATCTGCTGGTAATACTTCTTTTGATGCAGCCCAGTATGCCATTGGCCTTTTTGGCAGCAAGAGCACACTGCTGACTCATATCCAGCTTCCCATCCACCATGACCCCCAGGTCCTTTTCTACACTGCTGCTACTTAGCTGAATGTTTCCCAGCCTGTAGCAGTGCATGGGGTTTTTCCATCCCAAGTGCAGGATTTTACACTTGTCCTTATTGAATCTCATAAGATTTTTATTGGCCCACTGTTCCAATTTATCTAGGTCTCCCTGAATCCTGTCCTTGCCTTCTAATGTGTCTACTGTTCTCCCCAGCTTGGTGTCATCCGCAAACTTACTGAGAGTGCAGTCTATTCCATCATCCAGATCATTGATGAAAATGTTGAGCAGAACACGCCCCAGGACCGGCCCCTGGGGCACACCACTCGTGACTGGTTGCCAGCTAGACATGGAACCATTGATTCCTACATGCTGAAACCATTGATCTAGCCAGTTTTCTATCCACCTTATGTTCCACCTATCCAACCCATACATCCTTAATTTGCCAATGAGAATGCTGTAGGAAACTGTATCAAAAGCCTTGCTAAAATCAAGGTATATCACATCAACGGCTCTTTCTGCATCCAGAAAACCAGTCATCTGAACATAGAAGGAAATGAGATTGATCGGGCATGATTTACCCTTGGTAGATCCATGCTGACTGTTCCTGACCACTTTATTTTCCTCTAAGTGTTTGAGGATGGATTCTTTGAGAACCTGCTCCATAATTTTTCCAGGGATTGAGGTGAGGCTGACTGGTCTGTAATTCCCCGGATCCTCCTTTTTCCCTTTCTTGAAAACAGGCACTACATTTGCTTTTTTCCAGTCCTCTGGCACCTCCCCTATTCTCCATGAGTTTTGAAAGATAATGGCCAGCGGTGCTGCTATCTCATTGGCCAATTCCCTTAGCACCCTCTTTAAGCAGTCCCAAACCTGACTTTCCGTCACAAAGGGGCCTCTCTTCTTCTCTCCAATCTGCCATATCCATGGTAGTGGGCTGGGAGCTGACCCTGCCTGTGAAAACTGAAGCAAAAAAAACATTGAGCACTTCAGCTTTTCCCTCATCCTCTGTCACGAGGATGCCTGCCCCATTCAGCAAGGGACCTACACCATCCCTGATCCTCTTCTTGTTACTAACATACTTGTAGAACCCCTTCTTGTTATCCTTTACATCCCTCACTAGCCGCAACTCCATTTGTCCTTTGGCCTTTCTGATTTTATCCCTGCAGTCGCTAGCAATATCTTTATATGCCTCCTTAGTTATCTGACCAAGCTTCCACTTCCTGTAAGCTTCCTTTTTATGTTTAAGCTCAGAGCAGATTTGCTTCACCCCACGGGTGCCTGCAGTCCCCTGCCCAAGCGAAATAGCATGTTCACACTGTGGACATGCTATTTCACTCCCTTATTTCGAAAACACTTTTTTTGTGTTTCGAAATAAGGTGTTTTGAAATAACCCTTTATTTCGAAACAGCTTGTTTCAAAACGTCTTGTTTTGAAACAAGCGCTGTGTGTGTGAACATAGCCTAAGTTGACCTGATAAGGTCTACTTAACATTGACTTTAAGTAGACTTTATTAAGTTGACTTAGCTTTTGTAATCTAGAAGTAGCCAAAGGTCCCTCAGGGATTTGCACTCAAGCAGCTTCAGCACCTTCTGTGGCCACCACAGCTGATGTTGGGAGAATTAGCTGCTATGGCCATGAATTCTCTGTTCCTGTCTATTTCTCTGCTCTGCTCTCAGGCTTCGCCTTCACTTGCTCAGGAAATGACATGGCTGCTCATGACAACAGGTGGTGTCTGCACTTCCTGGGCCCACTTCAGCATAACACGTAGCACTATATGTAAAAGAGCTCTACGACTGCTCAGAGCTCCATTATGTAAGTGGAAGCATGCCAGTAGAAAGTCTGTGGGTTACATTGAGAGGGGAAAGCAACAAGGGGGATGTTGTGGTGGGGGTCTGCTATAGACCACCAGACCAGAAGCAGGAGGTGGATGAGGTGTTCTATGGACAACTAGCAGAAGCTTCTAGATCACAGGCCCTGGTGCTGATGGGGGACTTCAATTACCCTGATATCTGTTGGGAGGCCAATACAGCAGTGCATGGGCAATCCAGGAGATTTTTAGAAAGTGTTGGGGACAACTTTCTAGTACAAGTACTGGAGGAACCAACTAGGGGCCTTGCACCTCTCGACCTGCTGCTCACAAAGAGGGAAGAATTGATCAGGGACGTAGAGGTAAATGGCAAGCTAGGAAGTAGTGACCATGACATGGTTGAGTTCGGGATGCTGATTAAAGGAAGGAAGGAAAGAAGCAAAACAAAAACCCTGGACTTCAAAAGAACAGATTTTGGCTCCCTCAGGGAACTGATGGGCAGGATCCCTTGGGAAGCTAATCTGAAGGGAAAAGGAGTCCAAGAGAGTTGGTTATATTTTAAAGAAACCCTGCTAAGGGCACAGGAAGTTGTCATTCCAGTTAGGAGAAAGAATAAATATGTGAGGCAGCCAGAATGGCTTAGCAGAGAAATCTGCTCTGAGCTTAAACATAAAAAGGAAGCTTACAGGAAGTGGAAGCTTGGTCAGATGTCCAAAAAGGCATATAAAGATATTGCTAGGGAGTGCAGGGATAAAATCAGAAAGGACAAATGGAGCTGCAGGTAGCAAGGGATGTAAAGGATAACAAGAAGGGGTTCTACAAGTATGTTAATAACAAGAAGACGATCAGGGATGGTGTAGGTCCCTTGCTGAATGGGGCAGGCATCCTCCTGACAGAGGATGAAGAAAAAACTGAAGTGCTCAATGCTTTTTTTGCTTCAGTTTTCACAGGCAGAGTCAGCTCCCAGCCCACTACCATGGGTATGACAGATTGGAGAGAAGAAGAGAGGCGCTTGGTGACGGAAGGTCAGGTTAGGGACTGCTTAAAGAACCTGGATGTGCACAAGTCCATGGGGCTGGACGAACTGCATCCAAGGGTGCTGAGGGAATTGGCCAATGAGATAGCAGCACCTCTGGCTGTTATCTTTCAAAACTCATGGAGAACAGGGGAGGTGCCAGAGGATTGGAAAAAAGCAAATGTAGTGCCTATTTTCAAGAAAGGGAAAAAGGAGGATCCAGGGAACTACAGACCAGTCAGCCTCACCTCAATCCCTGGAAAAATTATGGAGCAGATTCTCAAAGAATCCATCCTCAAACACTTAGAGGAAAATAAAGTGATCAGGAACAGTCAGCATGGATTTACCACGGGTAAATCATGCCTGACCAATCTCATTTCCTTCTATGATCAGATGACTGGTTTTCTGGATGCAGGAAGAACTGTGGATGTGATATACCTTGATTTTAGCAAGGCTTTTGCTACAGTTTCCCACAGCATTCTCATTGGCAAATTAAGGAAGTATGGGTTGGATAGGTGGACTATAAGGTGGATAGAAAACTGGCTAGATCAACGGTTTCAGCGTGTAGGAATCAATGGTTCCATGTCTAGCTGGCAACCAGTCACAAGTGGGTTGCCCCAGGGGTCGGTCCTGGGGCCGGTTCTGTTCAACATTTTCATCAATGATCTGGATGATGGAATAGACTGCATTCTCAGTAAGTTTGCGGATGACACCAAGCTGGGGGGACCAGTAGACACGTTGGAGGGGAAGGACAGGATTCAGGGAGACCTAAATAAATTGGAACAGTGGGCCAATAAAAATCTTATGAAGTTCAATAAGGACAAGTGTAAAATCGTACATGTGGGACAGAAAAACTCCATGCACTGCTACAGGCTGGGAAACATTCAGCTAAGTAGCAGCAGTGTAGAAAAGGACCTGGGGGTCATGGTGGATGGGAAGTTGGATATGAGTCAGCAGTGTGCTCTTGCTGCCAAAAAGGCCAATGGCATACTGGGCTGCATCAAAAGAAGTATTACCAGCAGATCAAGGGATGTGATCATTCCCCTCTATTCTGCACTGGTGAGGCCACATCTCGAATACTGTGTTCAATTTTGGGCTCCCCAGTACAAAAAGGACAGGGACCTACTAGAGCGAGTTCAGAGGAGGGCAACCAAAATGATTAAAGGGGCTGGAGCACAAGCCCTATGAGGAAAGACTGAAAGCATTAGGCTTATTGAGTCTGCAGAAGAGAAGATTGAGGGGGGATTTGATAGCAACCTTCAACTACTTGAAGGGATGCTCTAAGGAAGATGGAGCTCGACGATTCTCGGTAGTAAAGGAGGACAGGACGAGGAGCAATGGTCTCAAGTTGCGGTTAGGGAGGTCGAAGCTGGCTATTAGAAAAACTTTTTTACTAGGCAAGTGGTGAAGCCTTGGAATGAGCTGCCGAGGGAGGTGGTGGAGTCACCATCTTTGGAGGTGTTTAAGGCCCGGCTGGATAAAACCATGACTGGGATGGTTTAGTGGGAGTGGTCCTGCCTCTGGCAGGGAGTTGGACTAGATGACCTATGAGGTCCCTTCCAACCCTAGGATTCTATGATTCTATAACTAGGTTTCTGCCCCATTTCTTAATGCTGAAGTGGAGATTTGCCACGGTTCTATTTAGTGCAGGTCATGTACATGCAACAGATATTCACAGAGTCTGGGACCTCTCTGGGACTTTACCAAAAATAACCAGTGAGGCAGTGCTGTTTGGGGGGGGGGGGGTGAAAGGGGAATTTTAGGTGTCCCACCACCACAAAAGGGGGGCTTACAGCCCCAGGTCCAGCCATGAGGCAAGTGCATATAGCCCTGGTTCCAGCCCCACTGCAGCTATGGGGAAGGAGTGCACAGCCCTGACTTCAGATGTTGGGCAAGGCAGTTACTTCAGTTTTTAATTTCTGGGGTCAAACCACATCCTTTTCCACCCAATACAAACTGTGTTAATGCTGACATTCTTCAGACTGTTTGGTGCTCTTTTGAGTGAGGAAAACTCAGAACCCATTTCCAAAGCCCAGCTGAAAGAACTCCATTTTGACTTCTTTTGAGGAGATAACTGCCCAAAAATCAGTTTTTCTTGCGCCACATACTTTTACTTGTTGCCACCTAAAACAGGACAGACCTGACAAAGAAAATGACAGAACACCACTGGCCATCACCTACAGTCCCAAGCTAAAATCTCTTCAGCACAGGGGCATTGCTGGATAAGAAAAAGATCTGGAGCACAGGCCCAAGCCACCCCTCCCCCCCAATCCCACGTCTGAAACCTGCTGTGCTGAATGCATTTATATACCCTTATGCATTGCTGACTTTTCATGCTCTCTAAAAGAATCTAGTGCCCTCTTCCAGTTGTTAAAGGCATTGTTAAAAAATGCATCAACTTTCCCTCTGGTGTGTTTTGCTGGAAAATGTTTGCATGCAAAACAAAATGCTGCATTTTGTTTAACAGAGTATTCTAGCCACTTATACTTTTCAAACCAGTTATACTGAAAAGACCGTTTTTTCAAACCAAATTTATTCTGGGGTACTGCTTTAACTTTGGCTGCATGGGGCCCATTTCCTGTTCTCCTAAATCAGGAGGACCTTCACTATATTCACTAAAATGAAACATCATTTCTCCCTGTGTCCTTGCTGGAAGGCCCCTCTGCACCTTCCACTTCAATCTGTTGCAGTTGCTCTGCTTTCCCTGTCTCCTCTCTCTGTTTTCCCTGCATGACAGCTCTTCTTTTGAAAAAGTGTCTGAGATCCATTTTCTATTGAAAAAAAATGTGTGTATGTAAGCAGATGTTTTGGAAATTAATCAGCTCTTCTTTTTTCAAAATTAAACTTTTAGATAGTGATAGTCTTAAATACAATAACCACACACTATTAAGCACACTGTCAATAAACTACACCTTTCTGTACAGGAATGAATTCTTTAGTCTTTTGACACCGGTCAGAAATACACCTGAAACTGGCACTTTTAAAGACTCATCCCCCCGCCCCCAATTTTCCAATTTCTTTGGAAGTGGGAATTCAACCACAAGAAGCTCTGAATAAATACATTTATTACTCCTTAAAGGTGCCACAAGACACCTTAGTTGTTTTGTTGAGCTACACTACACTAATGGCTACCCCTCCAGAGCTTGTTCACAAGAGAAAAGCTAACTTTGTGTCTTACTGTCTGGTGTTCTTATGCTGTGGATAAGAGAGCAAAAGAGAAGAGCAGAAGAATTAAATAGTACTTCCAGTCTGAAAAGTGGCAGTAAATAAATGATACTCAGTAATCAAACCAGTCTAATCTTACTGTTTGTACCCCTACTTGCCCCACAAAGCCAAATCCAGTTGCACAGGATGCTGGATTCTTTTCTTTTGAGCACCACTAAGAGAAATATATAAAGGATCTGTAAGCTGAATTTTGGTATTGGATCTAACAAACATATAGAAGTTGCTTTTAGTGGAGCATAAGTAAAGCCATTTTTACTTTAGCAGAGCCATCTTGTTGTTTACGAAACTAGCAGTAACGAAACCGCCTAACTTCCCTATTCTCGGAAAATCCCCTAACTTCCCGGCTCCTGAAAGTCCCTTTATTCCCCATTCCCCCAAGTTTATTTCAGCCAATTGTCTATCAATTCTTTGCTTGTAACCTTATATGGTTTACCAGATGTAACCAGGTATAGGGGGTATATAAGCTGAATACTTGTTGTAATTGGTGTCTCTCTGCCGTTTAGAGCAGGAGGCCCATTTGTGATCACAAATGCAATAAAGGAAATACCTTTTCACTCTTGGTGTGGTTATTGACTCTGATGGCACCAAGACAATCCTGGTACCTGAATTCTGGTAACAGAACTGTTTACTTGTTTAAAGTCCTCCTATTTCCTTCCCCCCCACCTAAGCTGGCTCCTCTCCCCCACTTATGTCTATGGGATTTGCTGTGGCATGCTGCTTCAGGGTTCTTGTGTATTTTGTTGTTTTCTGTCTGGGGTGGCTCCTTCTGTTTGCTTTCATCAAAGATGTCTGCATTGTTCAGCTATTTAGATAGTAATTGTGCTCCATCAAGACAGGTTGGCAATTGAGACTGGCCCCTTCACACACACACCCTTCATTCACACACCTTGTTCACACATTTAAAAGAACATATATAGCATAAAACTAAACCAGGTTTCATTAAGTATACAAAACGCAGTACATTGTTTAAGCAGGAGTTCCAAACTGCCAATATGGAGTCTTGTTGGACATTGGTTATAATGTCTATTACATATTATTACAAAATTATTTAACTTATGACACTGAAAGACACATACACAACATTAGCTAATATATACTTTAAAGGTAAATGCAATTCTTTGTCTGTCCCCCTACTTTATGTCTGTGCCCCACACAATTACTGAGAAATCAATCCAGGAAGAAGAGAGCCTTCACCCTCACCCAGTGGTTAAAGAATAATTTGGTGGGCCCTGGAACCCTCCAAATAGGAGGGCTTCTTCCTGTATTGTCCAGGCCCCCATCCAAGAAGCCATTTGCAACCACTTCTCAGCCCCCACCCCAAGCTCCCTAACCCCCACATCACCCAAGTCTAAGCTAGGCCCTAACTTAAAAAAAAAAAAAAATCAGATATTTTTCTAGTTGTAGCTTAAATTTATTGGCTAAACTGCAGTTGTACCTATGATCTACTTATCCACTGAAAGTTACAGGGTATCACCCCATGCCACCAGAGGCTGAATTTCAATAACACAAGACCATTCAAGTTAGATGACCATATAACTCAAGACTGATTTTGGCTGGTTGGTGCTGTATGAAAAAGAAAGGATAGGTATTGTCATATCTGTGGAGAAGTTGCTAAATGAAAGTTATCTGAACAAATTTGATACAAAGCATTGTCACTGTTTTGAAGAAGAACAAGTGTGCTGTGATGCTTCTCCAGGCAGGGATTAAGGATTTAATGACAAAAATGGATTAGTCAGGAAAAATTAGACAATTGCTCCTGGATTTTGCCCCAGTCTGCCACGCCTGGCAGCTTCTAAAGCCAATCTGTGTAAATGTCTGGATGGGGCAGCACAGGTTAATGATGGAACTTTAACCCTTATGATTTGGCTACTGGTACATATGTAAAAATATATCCTGTACTTCTAATAATGTTTTATGTTTATAAAATACAAAGTTGTTATAATTGCTTAGGTGTGTGTGACAAAGAGACATGACAAAGAAATGATAAGTCCCTCCAACGAGCAATCTAACTTAGACTTAGGACAAAATAAACCTGTGATGGAATTAAGAGTTGGAAAGAACATATAGAATTTCTTTGGTTATCTTTATTATTGTATAGCACAACTAATGAAACATCAGTATTGTTATATTTCCAAACATCTTGGCTATAACATACTTATAGCTATACCTTAGGTTTCAGTAAAGGTGTGAACAAGTTTGTAACCCCAAATCAATCCCTGCCATGCCAGGCTCAGGCCCTTGCCCTGCACCAGCTCCCCCCTTAGCCCCTGCTGCCCCACCGCTGGCCCAGGCCCTGCTTCACCCCCCCTTAGCACCTACCCCTCCCCATCGCTGGCCCAGGTCCTGCAGCCCCCCCTTAGCCCCTGCTGCCCCGCCGCTGGCCCAAGCCCTGCCACCCCACCCAATTCCCACCACGTCATAGAGTCATAGAATCATAGGGTTGGAAGGGACCCCACGTTGGCCCAGAGGCTTACCTGGTGGCCTGCACGCTGGCTACTGCCCTGAACAAACAAACTAAATGTTCTCCCAGCCATGTGGGAGCTTAGCTCTGCCCCCGCCTCCTCTCAATGAGCTGTGGGCTGGGCTGGAGCTCCCCTCCTTCCTCCCAGGCAGTACACGCTTCCTCACCATGTACTGCCATGCCGGTGCCCACAAAAATTTACAGGGTGCACTGGCGCTGGGCAAAATACATCTGGAGCACTGCTTCTGAGATTCAGGGCATGTGCCCAGGTGTGCCCAGTGCTAGCAATGCCCGTGACAAGCACTGTTAGACAGTGGCATTTTCTATTCCTGTGATTCAGTCTGCCAGCTCTGAAGTGTCTGGAAAACCTGCCCTGTATTTTTTTCAGAATAAAGTTTCTCTCACTCTTCTTTTCAAATAGTTAACACAACATTTGGTAACACAGTGTGTGCCGGGTACCAATAGTGACTGGTGAGTCGTACCCACATCTGCCTTTCTTGGTGGCTAGGGCTGTGACTTATGGCCAAATTAGCCATTCTCCAATTAGTTATTATCACCTAATTATAACAAATCCTAGTGTCAAGTCTAGCAAAACAAACAAGGAGTCCTGCAGCCCCTTTAAAGACTAACACATCAATATATTGCATGAGCTTTTGTCTATTACCCTGGGCCCCATTCTGCATGGCCTCCAGCCCCTCTGCCCCATTGCTCTAGGGCCTCAGCCTGCAAATCACTGTGGGTGGGGGGAGGAGTCATCATTAGCTACCCTAGGTCCTGTCTACACTACCAATCCCCCATACAGGGGACTTCTGCCCTCAGCCTACAGTTTTCCATCCTCCAGTACCAGTTCCCACGAGGACTGGACTGAAGTGAAGTGATCTCCTTCCCTCTTGCTGCTCTTCTTATATGGGCCTGCTGGGTCCTGACTGGCCACTCCTCTCAGCCCATCTCTAATTGGCTGCCTCCTGCACAGCCTCTGTTGAGCTCTGTTAACTCTTTAGCACAGAGGCCCCATCACAGTAGCTAGAAGGAGAAGAATAAGATGAAATATTTTAAATGCAGTTCAAGGAATAGCAGTTTACAATCTTGTCTGAGTTTTTAGCACAGTTAGTTCTCAGGCATCATATTTTCACCTAATTACTTTTCAATGGTGCAGCATCAGTCCTGCTGAAGGCAGGTGCACACTTGATGCCTTTCAGAAGGAACCAGTCAAGCCAATACAGAGCTGGAGAGCGAGCAGTGACACAACACATCCACCTGGGATATTTATAACATACGGTCGGTATGATGCATGTGGAATTCAACAGCCATTTCTGACACCTTTGTGATGGTTTTGTTAGGTTTAATATTTTGTGTTTCTTGTAATGACCCTGTCAAAATACACTGATGCTGTTTGGAGAAGTTACATTTTAATGTACATGTGAGTGAAGACAAAAAATAAATGTCAATCCCATTTCTACACATCTGTTTAAAACAATGTTGCTGGAATGTGAATTACGTATTGACACCTGGTTAAAGCAATAACATTTTCTAATCTAGAACCAGTTGTCTTTTCTCCTCTCCAGATTTTAAACTGATACTTCACAGAGGTAGAAATTCTGAGATGAGAGACTGATCCTGTTCATCTCCATCTGCTACCTCTGATGCAGATAAAGGAGAAGGCAACATATCATGATGGGGCATCAGCAGACACAAGCTGCCTGTCCAGATTTCCTAACAGGATCACCCTGGGCCAGGAGCCTGTGAAGGAAGTTGGAAGATGGAGTAAGTTTGTTCTGGCAGTTCTGTGTCAGAGGCTCTGTGTTTGCTTAGACAAGTTTATTAAGGCATAGTTAGTTAGGGGAGCTAGGGGTTTAGACTGATAACAAAGTAGACTGTCTCTATAGATAAGAGGTAATCCACAAAGGTTGATTATAAGACAGTCACTCCTGTCTGGACTCTGATGGGAAGCTATCAACCTAGTCTGGTAAACAGGTTGGCAGGGGCTAGGTAGCTGAGGGGTCATAGGAGTCTGGCCACTCTCATTGGTCAAGAACAGTAACTGTTACCCAAATAAGCAGTAAACAACAACAGAAGCGGGCTAACTATACACTCTTGAAGATTTTCACAGATTTCAATTTTTTCCATGACACCATCAAATTGAGCCTGGAACACTCCACACAGGAGACCCACTTTCTTGACACTACAGTACAAATCAGTGATAGACGCATCACCACCACCCTATACCGAAAACCTGCTGATCGGTATAGTTACCTACATCCTTCGAGCTTCCATCCTAAACACACCACATGATCCATTGTCTACAGCCAAGCCCTAAGATATAACCGCATCTGCTCTGATCCCTCAGAAAGAGACAGACATCTTGAGGATCTCTATCAAGCATTCTTGAAACTACAGTACCCACCTGGGGAAGTAAGAAAACAAATTGACAGAGCTAGACGGGTTCCCCGAAGTCATCTACTACAGGAGAGGCCCAAGAAAGAAAGCAACAGAACACCACTAGTCACCACATACAACCCTCAAGTCAGAACTCTGCAACAGATCATTAAGGACCTACAGCCTATTCTAAAAGATGATCCCTCTCTCTCTCAAGCATTAGGAGACAGACCACCCCTTGCTTATAGGCAGCCCCCTAATCTTAAACAGATACTCACCAGCAACTACAGATCCTACAACAGGAACATTGAAGCAGGCACACACCCCTGCAAAAAACCACACTGCCAAGTCTGCCCACATATTTGTACAACAGATACCATCATAGGTCCTAATCAAGCCTGCTACTCCATCAAAGGCTCATTTACCTGCTCATCTACTAATGTGGTCTATGCCATCATGTGCAAGAAATGCCCCAACACCTTCTATATTGGACAAACAGGACGATTGCTCTGTAAGAGACTGAATGAACACAGAGCTGATATCAGAAATCACAGAACAAAGAAACCAGTTGCTGAGCACTTCCATCTTTCTAATCACTCGATGATGGATGTCGTCAGAGATGTGGCTGGGACATCAAGACTTCAAAGAGAAACAGCTGAACTCGAATTAATATGCAAGCTAAATTCTGTGAAAGCAGGTCTTAATCGAGACTATGGGTTCTTTTCCCATTACAAAGGGTAATTTGACTTCAGGCTCCCTATGGTTTGAACCTGTAAACTGCTCTGATTTGCTGTTACTGTATGACCTGATCCTGTGTTTTACACCCCCTTGCATTTAGTTTCATTCCTTTCTGTAAGTTCACCCACCTTCGAAGCATCTGAGGAAGTGGGATCTTCTCCCACGCAAGCTCATGCAAAAAATAAATCTGTTAGTCTTAAAGTGCCACACAACTCCTTGTTGTTTTTTTACTGGACTAGACTAACACGGCTATCCCTTTTGAAATTGAATCCAGAGTCACATCCACTGAGGAGAGAGTCATAGAGTCAGAGCTGGGTGGTGTAGGGACTGGTCATGGGGATCATAGGGAAATTAACCTGCAACCAGAGCCCCGCGTAGATACAATAATGTGGAACCGCATCTGATCCGCAGCCGCTCAGTATTGATCCAGTCCGATATCCACATAGCCACATAGATCCAGTCAGAAAACCACAGTGGCAATTGAGCTTCAGCCTTTGATTGGTTCTTTCCCCACATTGATCCTGCTCACTCTTTTCTCTTCTTGTTTGTGGTTCACACACTGTGCTGTCAGTCAGATTTGCTACCCGACCAATGAAATCTTTGATTGACAGCAGGGAATGCAAATTGAAAACAAAAAAAGGAATAAATTGTCAGGGAAATGAGGGGGAATGAGCCAATCAAAGGCCAGCAGTGGCTCTCCAAGCCCCAAACTGAGACTCTGAGGGGAGGCAGCCAAGCAACAGAGGAGGGGACAGGCTGATGCTGGGACAGAGGTAGGCAGTGGCAGTGGAGGCCAAGAGAAGAGCAAGAACCAAAAGCTCAGAGGGGGGTGAGGGGAGGGCCACTTTCCAGGTGGTTGTGGGGGGTGAGGGGAGGGATGGGGTTCAGGGGAGATGATGTGGACAGACCCCAGGAGAAAAGGGAAGGGTGGGTATCAAAGGACAGAGGGAATCACGGAACTCCATGGGTCATGGGAAAGGAGGAGAAGGGGGCTCCATTGGGCAGATGGGAGTCATGGAGAGGGTCGGATGACAGGGTGGGGGAATAAGGAGTGTGGCAGCCACTAGAAGGACACTGAGGCAGGAACTAGGGGGCAGGACGGGTGGCTGGGGCAGGGGGGGTGTCACTGGAGCAAAGCAGAGCAGAGTGAGGGGAGAGGGAGTTGCCAGTGGGGTGACAGGAGGGCGGCACCAGGCAGCCAAAGAGGGGTGCGAAAAGGAGAGGACACTGAGGCACAGAGGAGGGGAGAGGGAAGGGCTGGGAACAACACCACAGGGGTGAAGTGGTTGTGTGATGTGTCTAGCCCCATACATAAGGAGACCTGGCTCTAGGGAAGAAGCATCCCTTGGAGAATGGAACAATTTAGACAAAGGAGGACCAAAGCAATAGGGAGATGGTGTGTGTGTGTGGCTGAAAAACTAGACCAGTATTTCTAGGATGTACGATCTGCTGTATTGGGTAGATGGGAGTAACCAGGAGACCATGAAACTGAGGCTATAAGCACAGCTGAGTTGGGAGGGGCCATTCCCAGTTGCTGTAGATCAGGGGTCTGAAACACATGGCCTGTGGGCTGCATGCGGCTCTTTAAGCTATTTCCTGTGGCTCACAACAATGCTACTGTTACTGATACTTGCAATATTGTTGTACGGAAAGGTTTCAGTGGTGCGGCCCTCAGGCTAACATACTAGTCCTCATGTGGCCCTCTACTAGTCATCATGTGGCCCTCATGGTGATTTGAGTTTGAGACCCCTGCTGTAGATAGTGAAACTGTCACTTGGAGTACGCTGGGTGTCCTCCATGCCTACTTTACAATCCAATTTGCATACATTGAAGCTCCGTGTAAAGGTACCCTAAGACAAGTGAAGTCACAGTTTCAGGAACTAGTTTGGGAACTCCGAAGATTAATGCAGAGGGAAGAGGTGAGGGCTTTCATGTGTGCAATAAGAGAGCCACGGAACAAGTTACCAGGAGGCTGTATTTACACTGGGAATGAAGTGAGGTCTTGGATACCCTGGAAGGCATTTTAGGGGGAAAAGCTGATCAGCCAGTGAGGGGCTGGATGTGGAGTTGCACAAACACAGAATGGTGGCTACAAGGGAAGCTGCCCTAGTGGCCGTGTGCTGTGCCACAGCAAACTGTTCACAGATGGACTGGGAACAGCTAGAGGAAAAGGCTGCAGTTGAGACACGAGGGTCAGCTTTGCCCAGCTGATCCCTTCAGACCCAAGAGCAGGGCCATTGGAGGAAAAGAGGAGTCACAGGGCTACAATGCCTGGATTTCAAGTGAGAGGGGAGAGCTGCCCCTAGCACTGAGCAGGTGACAGGGGAGCAGCAGGGTTCGTTGTCACAGAAGGAGCCGGCTAAGCTCCACATCCAGCCCAAGATGGAGAGTGGCCTGAAGCCCAGCTCTGAGCTGTGCATGAGGTTGGAGAGATCAGAAGCTGGGGTGATGGTCACACTGATGGAGACTGAGCAGCCCCTCGAGTCCCACTGTGCAAAGAGACAGAATCTGCCCTGTCATTGGATAAGCAAGTTAATTTATTTTGTGCTGTCCTTGAATTTCTGAGGTGCTCTAGATGTTTATGTTCATAAGACAGGTTCCCTGGGCAGTGGCTGGGCAGTGGAGAGTGTTAGAGGTGGTGGGGGGACTAAGTGCTATAGCTGATCAGATCAGGGCAGGGAGGGAGACAAAGGGGCATTTTCCAACTTACTGCCCCTCCATCGCAGACTAGCTGCATCAGGTGCCAGTCACAGCTCATAGCCACATGGCTGTACTTGATCTTTGCACCAGGGCAACAACATGGATGAGACATGGCTGTGCCAGGGGCTGTCACCCAACTCGTCACTGTGGTTCTGGATCAATTACAGGGCGACTGGAGCAGGCACCAGAGGGGCACAGTAGGGTTGAGGGGTGCAGTGGGCATGAAAACAGAGATGAGGGGTGGGATGGGGCAGACCCCAGAGGGTCAGAGAGACAAGAGATGGGACAGGCTTCAAGAGGGGGAGTATGGTAGAGTGGGTGCCAGGGCTCAGGGGAGTGAGAGAAAGGTCAGACAACAAGATGGTTGATGGGATCTAGTTGAGGGATGGGTACAAAGAAGGCAGAGAGGAAAAGGTCAAGTGCCCAGGGAAGAATGGAGGCAGAGGGGAGGAATCAGGTAAGCACAAGGGACCAGAAGAGAGGGGTGTAGAGAAGGACAGACCCTACAGGGGCACTGGGGATCAAAGAGAGTTGTGAGAACCAGGGCACAGAGGGAGAAGGGGAGAGGTGAGACCCAGAGGGTAAAGATGAGGGGAGGGCTGGGTGCCAGGGGTCCCAAATGTGACAAAGGAAGAGGCCTGCACCAGAGGGCTGATGGGGGTGCAAGTACGGATGGGATCTATGGGGACAGAGGAGGAGCAAAGAGGGGGAAGAGGGAGGTGTTACAGGACAGTAGACCGAGAGCAAAGTAAAGGGTGGGTACCTGGAAGACTGAGGGGGCTGGTGCAGAGGGCCAGACACAAGGGGGAGAAGGGCTGGCACTAGGGAGGCAAAGGGAAGTGGTGGGCGCCCAGGAGCAAAGAGGGGGTGAAGAGAGCAGCAGAGGCCAGGAGTGAGTCGAGAGATGCAGTGGTCCCCAGTTTAGAAGAGGGGATCAGAGGTGGGATATATTGGGTGAGGGCAGGGATGGGAGCAGAAGTGGAAGGCCAGAGGTGGGTGGCATGAGGTGAGGGGGTGAAGTGATGGGAGCCCAAGAGTGCAATGGTTGGTTGAGGTGAGGGGCAGTTACCCGGCTGATCAGGCACAAAGGGGACTTTTCCCTCAGATCTTTTGCTTTGTGTTGAGTAATTTCAGGAATTCTGAAGAGGGAAAACTGAGGCAGGGTGCTCGTGGCCCCCTCTCCAACATGATTTCACAAAATTGTCCCCAGGGAACTGAGCTGCTGCCCTTTCATGCCATCTGACTACAGAGGAGCCAGCACCAAAGTGAAAACCTGGCATTAGTTCTGAGCACAGGGTGTTTGTGCCCCTGCCCAGCTTCCAGCCCTAATTCCAGCTCCTTGGCTGTTCCTGTTGCCCCACAGCATCTGGCTTCCTTCCCCTCTCCACCCACTGAGTCTGCCCTCTAGCCCCCAGCTTCAGGCTGTTCCTGCCTTGCCCTGCACCTGTGGGTCCGGAGCTACCTCCTGGCTCTGTGCTGAACTGGGGGTGACGCAGAGTCCAGGTAGCCAGCAGGGTCTTTGTGATACCCTCTGCCTGACCCAGACAAACAGATCCAGGCTAGGCCCAGGGGGCGGGGAAGTGCCCTCTTCCTGCCTGGCAGGTCCCAGTGCTGAGGGACCCTGGCACAGGGCACAGCTCCTCCCTGGGCACAGTCAGCAGAGAATCAGCACAGGTGAGGGTTTGCAAATGGTGCTGAGGCCACAAAACACAGCCCCATGTCCCAGGGGAGATTCAGAGACATCAATCATTACCAGCATGTGCAGCCCCCAGCACGTTGGGCCCAGTCAGGCCTTACAGCCCCAGGCTCTATGACACCCATGGGGTCAGGCTGTCAGAGCCACAATCAGAGGGTATAAATAGAGAAAACTCTCCAGTGCTCATTAGCTTTCAGCTATCACAGCCCCACACCTGACCACTGGGTCCACGGGTGTCCCTGTGTCCCAGGCTGTGTCCACTGCCCCAGACACAAGACAGCTGAATGGCTCAGCAGCTTCTACTCACCCCAGAATCTCTTCAGCATTTCCTTCACGTCAAGATAAATTTTATACTCGTTCTTCAGCTCAGTAGAAATGGCACCTGGTTCCTGGAGTTTCAAACTCTGACTCCTATGAAGAAGATGTCCCATCATCACCCAGCTGCTCTGTAAACATCACTGCAGAGCTACCACTAATAAGGTAAGAGCCATGGACATCAGGAACATACCTGGACAATGTGCTTTTCACATCCTGGAAGGGAAAAGAGAATCGATGTCTGAATTAAAATCATGTGCGGAAAACAGGGAATTTTCACTCTGAGTCTCCACCTTCCAGCTAGAAAAGAGAGCCACCCTTTTGGGCTTCACTGTTTTATGGAAAAACCTCACAGATCATTTTGCTTTACCAAGATTCATTTGATGTAGGTGAGACAGTAATTTAGCCCCAAACATTATCCCCAGTGGGGCCTTGTCCTGTCATGGCATGTCTCAGGATCTGTGTTTATAAACCTTGCTGGGCCCAGTGCTGTGCAGTCCGAGCTCGCTGGGGACCCAGTACTGCTCAGCAGACTCTGAGATACCAGGTCACAATGCCTCCTGCTGCTCCCAATCAAAGATGTAATTGTTGGGTCACAGAAATAAATTCTTATATTATTTAGTATTTTTGTTATTAATAATAATTAATCCATTTCTCAAGTTTGAAAACCACTGGTTTAGCTCATTAAAATTTTTGTATCTAACATTTCAGTGCCTCCAGCCCCAGTGACTCTCCAAGAACAAAATTTCCCTCTCACAGGCAACACAATGGTTTTGAACTGACAAAGTTTTTAACCAGATGTTCTGTTTGTCCATAAAAACCACAGAACAAGGTTACCATAATTTTTGCAACCAAGGCCCCGGGCTGTCACCTTTAACTCCGGACAGATGAAGAATTTTGATGTTTCCTCTGCCTCACCTTCAGCAATTCAGCAGCCCTTTGCTGACACTTCTCTATCTCTGTGATCAGTTGCTGCAGAAAGGAGCTTTGCTGGGAGAGTTTGGTCACATTTTCCTGAAGTCTCTGCAGCATCTCCTTCTCCTCCTCTGCCAGTCTCTGCAGAGGGAGCTGCTCCTCCTCTCTCAGCAATGTGTGCAATTTGTTAAATTCACCTGTGATTGCCTCCCTCTTCTCCTTTATCTTTCTCTAGAGACACAAAGAGGGAAGGAAGAGAGAAAGCAGGAGCCAGATATTAAGTCACAGCCAGGGCCTCTGTCCATAAAGCAGGAGATATGAAATCAGCATCAGGTTCATAAGGAACTTTACTTCTTTGGGAAAAGTATCATTAAGGTTTGTTTGAATTCACAGTTAATAAGAGCAATACCTCATCATATGAATGCTGCTTGGGGTGAGCTGGGATGTCTATGCTAGGGACTCAGCTCAGCTCCCAGAATGGAGAGTTGGCTGATGCCAGCTGTGTCCCCACCTGCCCTCTGACAGGACTAGAAATAATGATGAGGAGCCAGGGCTGGTCGTGTCTGGGGCAGGGGCTGGCTGCCCTGCACTGGCCTCTCTATGACCCAGCAACTCAGCACAGAAATGCTGGGAGGCCCTGAGGTGACCTGTCCTACTCCCTGCCCCTAGAGCCGTCACGCTTGAGACCGTAGAACGTGAGCCCTAGTCCTTGCCCCCAGCCCTGCCCTGCACTGGCCCTTTCCTTCCATGGCCAGGGCTCTAGCACCTCAGAGGCAGGAGGGTCCCAGCTTGGTGCCTGAAGATTCAGGAGCTGCAGAGCAGCCAGCAAGAGGCAACTGTTTCTGGGCTATTACTTCTGCCCCCTGCCTCTGCCCCGGCTAACCTGAGCCACTGAGTTGCTCTCCAAGCCCCTGCCAATGGGATTTGGGCACCGTCTGTCCCCAGACCACCCCATCCCCACCCCTGCCTTGGGCCTCTCAGACACCTCGGGCTCAGCTTTGCAGGCCCTGGCACCAGCTGCCTCAGGAGCCCCCAGATGGTGCCCATGGGGCTACTGGCACCCACCTAAGGCTTTGTGAATCTGGCCTGGATCCCACAAAGGGCCATGGCCTACAGGCCCCTCCCCTCCAGGGTTGCCACGTCTCCAGTTTTGACCCCAAGACTGCAGGTTTTTGTTACTTATCTCCAGGATACAGGATTAATATTCAAATCTTGGGGCAATTGATGAGCATACGCATAGGTGAAGCGCGGACACATCAAACACCAGGAGATTTCAATATTAAACCTGCAGTCCAGAGATAAGTAAGTAAAACCCCTCATACTGGCCAGTGTTGTCCTTACATACCCTGGGCTCTCTGCAGGGATTCACAGTGAAAGGCAGCTGACCCAGAACTGACACTGTGTAGCATAACATCTGACTTATGGGGTCACCACCTGGCTCCCAACAAACACAGGTAAAGTCGCAGGAACAGGAGCAGGTGGCTGGCACGAAGTGATCACATGATAGCACCTGGCCTGAGAAGTGGCTAAGCCCCACCTGGGCTTTACACTGATCTACTCTTACTCTGCTCATTCATGTGTCCACAGTGTATTAGGAGGTGTGTAATGACAGCAGGTGTGGACAGACACCAGCTAGCTGTTATCAAGCCAGCTCTGGGCCTTGCATCTGTCACTTAGCCTCAGTATCACAGACTGGACAAGCCCCCAAGAACCCTGATAATTACTCATGAGGTTACCCTGCACTTAACTGTTGGTGCAGTGTAGACGCGCCCTCAGGGGTAGATTTTCCAGCAGGCTCAGCACCCACAATTGAGTTTGATGCTCAGAATTGGTCAGCAGCCAGCATGGATCCAGCCCAGCCATTCTGTGCCTCACTCATGGAGGCAAACCCCACACGTAGTTCCCATCACTAGAGTCTGGGGCAGGTGCTGGGCACATGCAGTGCAGCGACTGTGGGAGGTGAGAAGGAGAGGTCAAAGGGACAATCCCTGATTCCTCCAGGATGCAGAGAAACTGCAGAGCTGTTTTGTGGAGGCTACTGAATCCTGAGGACTGCAGCACCCAGCACCTCATCCCCATGTACAGGAGGGAAACAGGAGCCATGCAATAGTGAAAACCCTGCACCCTGTACTAAGGATTATTTCCCCCACCAGACAGCACAGGGGTGAGTCTCCACCACCGCACATGGGCTAGGAACTGCCCCCTATTCCGCCACCTACAGGAGGAGCTGCACGGAGATCTCCAGAGACACAGCCAGACCCTGCAGGTACTTGGGCTATGTGACAAAGCAAACAATCACAGCAGGTTCAGAGGCTTAACCTGGAGTTTTACAGCCCCTCATCTCTGGGAGCCCAGCAGGAGAAGGGCTCAGGAAGGATCAACCTCCAAACCTACCTGCCACTCTGTGGTTTTCTTCTCCTCTTCTGATGTCCGAGCCAGGACCCACTCCAGCTCTTTCTTCAGAGGGCCCAGGGCTCCCAGGAGTTTCTCCTGCAGAGGCATCATGTGTGATAAACATCCGTTAATCCGCCTGTCACATGGCTGGAGAGTGCTGTACATGCTGCCATTTAATACACCAGCAGTAAAATACTCTGGAAGTAGCCAGCAGATGTGGCCATGCCAGCTCTGGAGGCATGACAGAAATACCAGGCTCAGAGCAGGATGCTCTGCTTTGTGTGGACACTCATGACTTTTTCAAACCTGTGTTTTCCCTGATGCTTCCCATCACTGAACTCAGTTGAAATAGCTGGGAAGGCTCTGAATGGTCCCTCATGCTGGTGAGAGTGAGGAGCATGGAAAGTTCATTTCTCTCCTGTACCCCAGGCCAGGCCAGGCAAGGAACAAGTTCTTTTCCTTTGACGGTTCATGATTCCTTCACCTGGTTCAGCAACGTCCAGCCCTGATCTAGGTAACGCCCATGACCACTCTCAGACATGCCTCCTGAGTCCTCCAGAGCTCCATCCATTTCACTCTTTTCTTTTCTCTGAGCCCTCGAGCTCTCATGTTCTCTCTGCCCACAGGCCAGGGCTGCTGCTCAGAGATCCTGGGCTGCTGTTGGCCTCACACCCCTGCCCTGCTGCCTCAGGGAAGCTCTGAGCGAGGGGCCAGCAGGCCGCAGGGTCAGCCAGCCACCTGTGGCTCTCTGTGTGTTGCCTTTTGGCTCCCTGGCAATCTCCTCCAGGGAGCCAGGCGTGCTCCAGGGACTTCCATGTTGCTGCAGCATCAGGGCCGCAAAAGGGGGCTCCTGGCTGGCGCAGGCCCCCACTTTCCAGGTGCTGGGATCGCCCCCACCCTCCCACCAGAACTACATGAGCCGGAAGTGGCCCAGTGGCCGTGCTGCAGCCCCTAGCACTGGTGAGAGGTGTGTGGGCGATGCATGCACTCTCTGTTCCTCCCTCTGCTGACAGGGCAGAGCAGTGCTCCCCACCTACCCCCAGGCAGCCGTCTCTCCCAAGAGCAGCTGGTGGACAGCTGCAGCTTGCAGAGGCAGGGGCCTGGAAAGGCCCCTCCATGGAGTTTGGGCTGCCTCAACCTGGACCCCCCACAGCCTGAACAGAGGCCCTCTTGCCCCCAGGCCCGGGATTGGGCCCATTTGGCTGTGGCGTGGTTGTGTTGAAGTGGACTAAACTCCGCAGAGGGGCCACGCCAGTGCTCCAGCACCACAAGCTACAGCTTTCCGCCGGTCACTCCTGGGAAGGACAGCGAGCTGGGGGTGAACGGGGGCAGTGCTGCTCCACCCTGCCAGTGGAGGGAGGCATGGAGGGACCATGCACCGCCTGCAGACCCCCCACCAGTGCTAGGAAGTTGCGGCACAGCTACTGAGCCAGCTCAGGCTCATGGGGTTGTGGTGAGAGGGAAATGACTCTTATGCTCTGTTGGATTTGCAACCCCTGGGCTAATAAGACATAGGAGGAGAAGGAACCTTTGCATCCAGCAAAATAGCTTCATACAGGAAAGCCAGGAACATCTGGGGGCAGGGCCAGCTCAAAGGGTTGTGGCACCCCAAGCCAAATTTTTATTTGGCACACCCCCATCTCATTCATGGACGTTGAAAATGGTTTTCCAAAGTGCAAAAATCTTCAGTGTCTGCCTGCTGAGGGATTTAAAGTGCACTCTGCCTACATGACTTAAGCTGCAGGGTGACTTAACAGTGTCTGAGCTGCTAGGAAAGAGTTGAAGAGGCAGGAGCTAGCCTGATCTTCCGAGGGGCTAGGTGCCCCTAAGAACTGTCACCTGAAGCCAGGTCTGTCCCTTGCCTCACAGTAGAGCTGGGACACTGGCCGTGTCTGGAGGAGAGTACACTGAACAGACGAAGGCAGCTGGGCTCTTTGAAACTCTGCCCACTCAATATGCTCCACCCGTGTGACTTGTTAAAAGGAGACTCCGTGGCCTGTTCACAGTAAATGCTTCAGTGGTCACAACAGGATGGGGTTGCTGATTGACTCCAAGGGCTCCTTGCACCCGGCTCCCCTCATGGGGCTAGAATATGCCAATGCACTCCACTGGGCTCCCTGGGTCTTGCCCTTTATTACTGGGGAAAAGATAAGGGGTGGGATCTTCCAAACATCACCCATCACTGGTGTGGTGATATGCTTGTCATTGTTGTGTAAATTGGGAGACGTGCCCCAGAGAAGATCTAGCATGGCTGGTCCCAGGTACACACCTGGATACCTGTCTGTATGATTAAAGTTCTATTCCTTACTCATTCAGTAGTAGCATCTTTAATGAACCCTCAAGATCATTACATGGTGTCAGAAGTTGGGGAATGAGTTTGGAAACTAAAAAGACTCGGAGG
Source organism: Podocnemis expansa (assembly GCA_007922195.1). Taxonomy (NCBI): domain Eukaryota; kingdom Metazoa; phylum Chordata; order Testudines; family Podocnemididae; genus Podocnemis; species Podocnemis expansa. Next base: position 865,448 of record ML682091.1, read on the forward strand.
AAAATTCCTGCATTTGCACCTGAAAACAGCAAAGCATCAGGGATCTCTGAAAACAAAGAAAGCCTTCAGCAAGTAAGTGTCAGCTCTAACAATGGATGTTTTACAGGCTCCTTCACCTCTCCAAATGTCTGGTAATGTTGCAGAAAACTGGCTAAAGTTTAAGCAGTGATTTCTGTTGTATTTGTCTGCCATTGGTGTGCAGAACAAAGATGAAAACCGGAAATCATCTATATTTTTGCATGTTGTTGGGGAGGAGGCACTGGATGTATATAATAACTTTGAATTTCAAGATGGTAAAAGCATGAATTTAAACACTATACTGACTAAGTTTGAGGAATATTGCTTGCCAAAAATGAATGTGGCTTTTCAGAGGCATAGATTTTTTACATGCATGCAAAAACCGGATAATACCATAGACCAATATGTGACAGAATTAAGGAAACTCAGTAAAAGCTGTAACTTTGGTGGCTTGGCAGAGTCTCTGATCAAAGATAGACTCATTTGTGGCATTACAGACAATGTGTTAAGAGAAAGACTGCTCAGAGAGGGAGAGATCTCTTTGAATGAAACCCTTCAAATATGTAGGGCCACTGAAATGGTAAAAACACAAGTAAAAGAGCTGAATTCAGCAGAAGGGACAGTGCATGCACTTAGACAAACAGCATGTAGCCACAGTGGTTCAAATCACAATGTGGAACCAACCCCTGCTATCAGGAAGACTGAGTCCAGACAGTCTTGTGGCAGGTGTGGATCATGGCATGGTCCCAAACAGTGTTTTGCCTATGGGAAACTCTGTCATAATTGTGGGAACCTTAATCATTTTGCAAACTGCTGCAGATCCCAAAGGCGCAAAAATCAAGCGCATTTAGTTACTGACAGTGAGACTGAGTGCTTTATAGATGTATTGGGATCAAGCAAACCTAGTGAGAGGGACTGGATACTGCCTCTGTCAGTGAATGGAACAATCATTCCACTGAAACTAGACACAGGAGCTCAGGTTAACATTCTGTCTACACGAGATTATGACAGACTGAGAATAAGACCCAAGCTGGGACCAACAAACATAAAAGTAACTGGGTATTCTGGAACAAATATACCTGTGCAGGGACACTGCTTCGCCAGTGTTAACCATAAGAACACCATGTACAGGCTGCCTTTCATTGTAGTGCCACAGGAGGTGGCACCAATTTTGGGCTTGGCTGCCCGTGAGAAACTGAATCTGGTAAAAAGGGTGCTCTCACTACAAGATAGGTCTGCATCTGGCTATGAGGTACTCCTTGAAGAATATCAGGACCTGTTTCAGGGAATGGGCTGCTTGCAAGGTGAACATACAATCCGCATAAAAAAGCAGATCCCTCCAGTTATTCATCCATGTAGAAAGGTGCCATTTGCACTCCGTGATACTCAAGGCTGAGCTTGAAAGGATGGAAGCAATGCAAGTAATACAAAAAATAGAGGAGCCAACGGAATGGGTGAGCTCCCTAGTTATAGTGCAAAAAAGTACTGGCCAGCTACGCATATGCTTAGATCCCAGAGACCTCAACAGAGCTATACAAAGAGAACATTTCAAATTACCAACTAGAGAAGAGATTATGGCTCAGTTTGCAAATGCTCAATATTTCAGTAAATTGGATGCATCCTCTGGATTTTGGCAGTTAAAATTAACAGAGGAAAGCTCAAAATTATGCACATTTAATACTCCTTTTGGAAGATACAGATTTTTACGCTTACCCTTCGGCATAGCTTCAGCACCAGAGGTGTATCACAAAACTGTACACATGATCTATGAACATATTAATGGTGTGGACACCTCCATGGATGACATCATCATTTGGGGCTCTACAAAAGAGGAGCATGATCGTCACCTTCGGCAAGTGTTAGATGCAACGAGAGCCGCAAACCTCAAACTAAATAAGGACAAATGTGTGTTAAGAGTTAGAGAACTGACTTTTATAGGGGATGTTATTTCTCATGAAAGTGTAAAACCGGATAAGAGGAAGATTTCAGCCATTGAAATGATGCCACGTCCCCAGTCAAAGAAAGATGTCCAACGGTTCCTGGGAATGGCTAACTATCTTGGAAGATTCATACCCAATCTTTCTGCCAAGGCGGCACCATTGAGACAACTCCTACAGGACAAAAATGAATGGTGCTGGGATGCTGCACAGGAGGAATCATGGAGAAGTTTAAAACAAGACTTGATAGAGGAACCAGTATTGAAATTTTTTGCTCCAGAGAAGCCCATTAAAATTTCAGCGGATGCATCACAGTCGGGGTTGGGCGCCGTGATTTTACAAAAACATGAAGATTGCTGGCAACCTGTGGCATATGCATCCAAATAACTGACTGATGCAGAGACTAGATATGCACAGATTGAGAAGGAGCTTTTAGGAATCTTGTTTGCCTGTGAGAGATTCAATCAGTATATTTATGGACAGAGAGTGGAAGCTGAAACAGATCACAAGCCCTTGATTGCATTATTTAACAAACCACTAAATGACTGTACCTTAAGGATTCAAAGAATGATGATCAATTGCAGAAATACAATTTACTGGTGACCTACACACCAGGCAAATTTATGTTCACTGCAGATGCACTTTCCAGACGAGTAGCACCCATGGTGCCTGAGAAGACACTGGAAACAGAAGTGCAAGCCTATGTAGATATGATTGTGAGCGCAAATCCCATAACTAACAGAAGATTGCAATGCATAAGAGAAGAGACTGAGAAAGATGAATCGTTGGGACTCCTCAAAGAGGTGATAATTAAAGGATGGCCTGAAATAATAAGCAGTTCCTCTCTAAGTATAAGAGACTATTGGAACTGCAGGCATGACCTGACTGTGGTAGATGGGGTGATTTTCAAATGTGGGAAGGTTGTAATACCATGGAGCCTCCAAAAAGAAATGTTACAGAAGATTCATGAAGGTCATTAAGGAATTGAGAAGTGCAAAGAACGAGCACGAGAGGCCATGTATTGGCCGCAGATCAATCACGACATTACCAATGTGGTAAAAAACTGCTTTTCATGCTTGAAATACAGGCCATGCCAACAGGCAGAGACACTGAGACCCCATCCTGTTCCACAGAGACCTTATGAGAAGGTAGGTGTGGATTTATTTACCTGGCACTCCAAGGATTACTTAATAGTCACTGATTATTACTCTTTATATCCAGAAATTTTCACACTGAACAGTACTAATAGTAATTCAGTGATCACCGGCGTGAAAGGAATTTTCTCCAGACATGGAATTCCTGACGAGGTCTTCAGCGACAATGCGTCACAATTTTCAAGTGCAGAATTCAGGCAGTTTGCCTTAGATTGGGATTTTCATCATGAAACCTCCAGTCCCAATTATCCCCAATCAAACGGACTGGTGGAAAGGTCTATACAGACGGTAAAGAACCTGATGAAAAAGACTTTTGAAAGTGGAGGTGATCTATATACAGTTTTGTTTGCTGGATATTAGGAAAAACTTTCTTACTAAGCGAGTGGTGAAGCATTGGAATGGGCTACCTAGGGAGGTGGTGGAATATCCGACTCTGGAGGTGTTTGAGGCCCGGCTGCAAAAAACCCTGGCTGGGATAATTTAGTGGGAGTGGTCCTGCTTTTTTGGCAGAAGGTTGGACTAGATGACGTCATGAGGTCCCTTCCAACCCTATGATTCTATGATGTTGGAGCTGTGACACTGAGAATCAGGCGCAGCAAGTGTCTTGTGAATGTGTCTCCTGTGGCTCTCTGAAGCATGTGATATTGAAGTGCTGGACCAATCAGGATGTTTGTACAGTGTTACTAACCAATTATGTTACCAATTTGCACTTAGTCATTAACTTATTTGCTATGAGATCTATCTATCCATCACCTGTTTAAATATGGATAGTTCTATAGCAAGTAAAACACGCCATTCATACAACTGTGGCTCTTTCGGGGAATGCTGATGGATAATTTGCTCCTGACCCACTGAGCTCTGGGTGTCTTTGCATAGATGAGATCTATAGGCTGATCCTTCTGGGCTCAGAAGTTCATCACTGCAGAGACTGGATTCCCAGTTGCCCAGTGGGCAGCAGCATCAATCTCAATCCCCATTGGTTAGCCAGATCAGTCCTTGACATGGTCCCTGACCTTTGGGAGCAAGTAAAATCACAGGCCCTGTGGAGGCTAAGCTGGGTGTTTTCAATGTTCAAAATGAATTTACTCGGACTGCCTGCCCAATCTGGCACAGAGCCAGCCATGGGCTTTCATAGTGCTTATTCCTCTCTAGGTCAGCGCAGGCAGTTATCAGTCACACACACATTGCGTTATGTCATCCATGCTGGAGCGATTTCAGTATTGAGATGGGCAAGTGCAGTGGCCAGAGTTTGTCAGATAGTCAGTAAAACTGTACAATTTTAACACTGTCTGTCTGTAAACCTTTTAAAGAAAAAGCATTTGTGAAACTAGATAACAGTAAACATAAACTATATTGTGTTTTCATATAGCTTGTCGGAGTTGAGAATTGTTTCTTGTTATCTAAAAACTACACTGAACCCGAACATGACTTGATCAGTTTCCTATTTTCTATTATTGCACATGCCCAAAGACCCTGCCTGATCAGTTAACTGCAGCTAAAAACAATTGATTAATTCTGAATGCCTGTGTGGAGGATAGAAGAAGTGAACAGAGACTGTTGTGACAATATTGTACTGTTTATGGTATTTTTAGTCAGTAAAAATTTTACCATAAATCAACTTCAAGTGTTCACATCATAGAAGCTAAAATGCCAGCTTGGTAACCTTGTTTTATAGCTTTCAAACCTTTGGTTTCACTCTAAGGCTCATGTCTATATGGCTACACAGTGACCTAGTGATGCAGTATCTGTGGGGTGCAGCACTGTCCCCCTCCACCTGCACTGATTCAGGAACACAGTTCCCCAACAAGTATCCTGATCCCAGGGCAGAGTCCTCATGGTGTACCCAGCCCCTCTTTCTGCATTTATCCCAAGGTGCAGTCACTGGGGGGTGACTTATTCCCCCTCAATAGGCTGTACAGACAGTTTCTAGATTTCATTGCAATATTATGTTTTGTTGCTCGCAGTCGCTGGGGGCACCACCTTTTCACCCTGTTTTCCTTCCTGTTTCTTTTCTTATCCTTCCTTCTACCCAAGACCATGATTCACTCTTGCTCTCTCTCTCTGTCTGCCTCCTCTTGCAGTGTTTCTCCTGTTTCCCTTCCTTATAGCCTTCCCCCCCCCCATTCGCCCTCTTTCCCTCTGTACCTCAATCTCATCCCCACCCATTCTCCTCCCCCTAATCTCATAGGCTGTGTTCACATACACATGGTTATTTCGAAACAAGTTGTGTTGAAACAACTTGTTTCGAAATAACGCCTTATTTCGAAATAACATACTTCGAATTAACAAAATGTTATTTCGAAATAAGAAAAAAAGCGGGAAATGAAATAGCAGGTTCACACTGTGAACCTGCTATTTCGCTTCCTCAGGGGGCTGCAGGCACC
>ML682091.1:875940-888799 GCA_007922195.1 Podocnemis expansa
GGGGGTTGGACTAGATGACCTTGTGGGGTCCCTTCCAACCCTATGATTCTATGATTCTATGAAAGAGTTATTTCGACACAGCTTGTTTCGAAACCTCTTGTTTTGAAACAAGCCCTCCCCGTGTGAACACAGCCTAAGTGAATTCACTGAAGGCTACAGTAGATTAGGGTGTTAGTGGCCAGAAGGTGGTGATAGTGGACAGGGTTAGCAGTAAATCTGTTAGTCTAACAAAACTCCTTGTCTATGTCCACACACAAAGGCTTATTAAATAAGTCATTTTGAAATAAAAGCCTTATTTCAAAATGACTTATTTCAAAATAATGGTTTTTTTTCTATTTTGAAATAAGAGACACCCTGAAATCAAAATAGCATGCCCTGCGTATGGACATGCTATTTCAATTCAGGAGAGTGGCAGCATGGGAGATGTGGCAACATGGCCCCCCGGCAGGGCCATTTTGCCAACCAATCCTCTGCCTTGCTCTCACCTGGAGAGCCAGGCAGGGGAAAGCTGCTCCCAGGGCAAGGATCCCCTTGCCCTGCTGTCCCCTGCTGCTGTTGGGGCAGTGGGGGAGAGAGTGTGGGGCACCCTGGGTGGGCAGACTATGCCACCCAGCGCTGCCCTGAAGCCGGCAGGGTGGAGCTGCAGCGCCTGGCTCTCCCCACCACCTCAGCTCCAGGCAGCCACCTGGAGCTGGGGTGGCAGGGAGAGCCGGGCACTGCAGCTCCCCCCTGCTGGGCTGCTCCCCACTCTGCCCCACTGCCGAGGATCTAGCAGCAGCTGGAGGGGCAGCGGGTGCAGGCTCCCGCTCGGCTCATCGCCCAGGGTCGGGGGGGCTGCCGGCCCCGTGCCAGCTGTGGGTGCCCACAGTCCCTACCCACTGGGGCAGCATCCTCTCAGCCCTGGCAGGGGAGAGAGTGGGAGCACAGGGAGAGGGAATTGGGCACCCTGCTCCCACAGCCCCTGGCTGCCTGGAAGCGCCTAGGGAATGTGTGGGCTAGGGCTCTCCCGGCCACTTGTGAGCAGCAGTGGGGGGGGCTGCCGGTTCTCCAGCCCCTCGCAGGCTGGAGGGGCTGGGGAACTGGCAGCCCCCCCTTCTGACCACTCACAAGGGGCTGGGGGAGCCCCAGCCCTCATGTTCCCTGGCCACTTCCAGGCGGCCAGCGACGGGGTGCCCTGGCTGGCCCGCTAGGGAGCAGGGCAGCCAGCCAAGCTGGCTGGGGTGCCTGCCACCCCTCCGGTGCCTGGCAAGGGGAAGCAGCAGGTTTCCCCTGCCGCTTTCCCTTGCTGGGGTTAGGGAGGTGGCAGGTACCCCAGCCGGCATCGCCCGCTGCGTCCCTTTGCTGGGGGCAGGCGGGGGAAGCGGGCTGAGGTACCTGACCCTCCTCCACTCCCAGCAAGGAGAAGCAGCAGGGAAGCTGGCTGGGGCACCCGCCACACCCCTGCACCTCTGCTCAGCACCCTGGCCAGGGTGCTGATCCCTGGCCAGGGTGCTGGGAGGGGTGGGACCTTCCTCCCAGGGTGCCATGCACCCTGGAAGGAAGGTCAAACATTATTTTGAAACAATGTTTGTTTTGAAATAACATGTCCGAACAGCATTATTTCAAAATGACCCGTTTCGAAATAACCGCCATTTTGAAATGAAAGTGATTTAGCCATTTTGAAATGGCGGGTCTTATTTCAAAACGATGGGCTGTGTCGTTTTGAAGTAAGAATATGTCATGTGGACTAAAACTTTTATTTTGAAATAACCACTTTTATTTTGAAATAAAAAAGACATGTGGAGATACATACCCCTTGTTGTTGTTTGTTTGTTTTTGTTTTTATTTTATTTTATTTTTTTTCTGCTTTACTAGACTAACATGGCTGCCACTTTGGAACCCAGCTGATGAATGTGGCTAGTGCCAGTGAGCAGGGTCAGGGGATGGAGTGAATGGATCCATAGGTCACAGAAGACAACTGGAGAGGAGGGATGATGGCCCTCCTTTGCAATGTTCCCTCTAAGGGGCCGACGCAGGTTAGCAGCATGTGCTGCTCACTGTGCCCCCCCCCAACATGGGTCCCTGATCCAACTAGCTGGCCCCCAGCCAGCCATGCCTCCCCAGCAGCGGAACAGGCTGGTGCTGAGCTCTAGAGTGCAGGGTTGGGGCACTGGAGCAGCCCAGCCCCCAACCAAAGAGTTTTGGCCACTTCGCCCCTGGCCCCCCCCAAGCCATGGAGCAGGGCCATTGGAGGGGAGGTACCGGGGCGAAGCAGCCAAAACTCTTTGGTAGGGGGCTGGGCTGTTCCAGTGCCCCGACCCTGCACCCTGGAGCTCAGCACCAGCCCCTTCTGCCCTCTGCGGAGTTGCGGCTGGCTGGGGGCAGGCTGCCTGGCTGCTCTGCCCCGCTGGGGTGAGGTTGAGTGGGCGGCCGGGCCGAGCAGCCTGCAGCCCCTGTCGCCCCTCCTCCCTGGGAGCTGCAGGGGGGGGCGGGGACCCCTTAGCTGGCTGCCCCAGCCACGCTGTCGGCCTCTCAGCTGCTGCTGCAGTGGGGGAGCTCTCCCTGAGAGTCAGGCTCAGTGAGAGTCTGATCTGAGCAGGAGTTTCAAAAACTCCCAGCTCAGAGTCGCTGCCTGGGCTGTAGCTCCTGGCCGTGCACAGCCAGCAGGTTTTCCTGTGCCAGGCAGCCCTGGGGGGGCTTCATGGCCACATAGCTGCACAGCTTAAAGGGAACATTGTTTGAGAGGTGGATGCTAAAATTATGATGGCCACTAAGATGGTTGGTATGGGGATAATGGAGAACTGACCGTCGTTCTCTACATACACTGTGGTGGAGTGAGTGCTGTATTGAGTTTTGTGGGAATCCTGTCTTGCACTGATTCTCCAAACGAGTGCTGATTTTGATATTGACTCTGTATATTCTTTTATGCTACATTAAAAATTCTATGTGCTACACTCAAACTTGTGCTTGCGAGCAAGGAAGCATTGCCCTTCTAGGGCAGCCAGGGAACAGTGCATGATTTCCCCGAAGACTGGGTGGGGTTTGAACTAGTTGATGTGTAACCCTAGATATAAAACCCCACCCTTGCTGCTGCCTTTTCAGCCTGGCAGAAGGGTTACATAAATGTGTTAGTCCTTAAAAGTGCCACAGGACTCTTTGTGTTGTTTTGAATGCACTGGGAGGGCTGTATTTACCAAGAGACTGAAAGCCTATGTCTACACCTAAAAGCTTTGGAGTTAGTTCACACTACGAACAATTTTTTAGTTCAAACTAACTTTAAGTTCAAACTAGTCACGCTTCTTTTAGTTCGAACTAGATTTTTAGTTCAAACTAAAAAAGCATGGCTAGTTTGAACTAAAAGTTAGTTTGAACTAAAAAAACACACTTAGTTCAAACTAACTGCTAGTTTGAATTTATTTAGTTTGAACTAGCATGCCTCCTTTGGGCTAGTTTGAACTAAAAGTGCAAATAAGTTCAAACTAAGCAGTTTTTAGTTCAAACTAGGAAAAGCCTAGTGTAGACAGGGTTCAAACTAGTTCTTAGTCTGAACTAATTTGCTAGTGTAGACATAGGCAAAGAACCTAATGACCACTTTTGGTACCTGCAGCGCAGATTCATAGCCCCTGGGATTCCTAAAACCCGCGCTCAGCTTCTACCAAACCCTGTAGACACTTAAACTGCTCAGTGCATCAGAGTGGGAATTTCCTAGATGTCTATGTTGCCACCTCTCACTATATGAGCTCCTGCCTCCCTACGCCTCAGCATTATGTAAGAGCCAGCTGTGGACAGGGGTTCCTCTGACTAACTCACTTGTGGCAGGGCTGGATGGAGGCCACAGGCGATCTCCCCTCCCCACTGCAGTGACATGCACTCTGCAGGAAGCGTGAAGCAGCCTAGACAGCACTGGAGAGGTGGAGTCAATGGCCTGCAACCCAGCTCAGACTACTTGAGGCCACATTTTGGTGGGGCAGTGGACCCCCTTTTAGGCTGGGTCCCAGGGCTCCAGCCCTTAAAACCCCTGCCTTACTCCGGCCCTGCCTGCCAGCTGTCATCTGGCAAGCATGTGCAAGGGTTGCCAATCAGATTGGGCCCCCCAAGCCAGCTCACACATAATGGCAGTGAGGAGCAAACACTCCCTGATAATCTTTAAACCAGGGTTCAGGTGTTTGCCTGGAAAGTGGGAGACCCTCAATTTGGCTTTTAGACTATTCCCAGCTCAGTCTCCTCTTGTGCCTGCAGACAAGAAATTATTTGAACAGGGATCTCCCACCTCCTAGGAGTGTTATCTAATCCTGAGCTATGGGATAGGCTGAGATAGGCGCTGCCTCAATCTTTCCTGTTGATGCTGTCACAAGGGTGAAATGCCTCCTTGTAGCAGGGAGGCAACTTAACATCACCAGAGGAGAAGCTGAGACAAAGGGATTTTCTACACTGACAGCGCTGTTGACAGGAGAGCTTCTCCCCTCACTGTACATATGAGGGCAGCTGCACCAAGGTCTTTGCTGGCACAGCAGAAATGTCCTTAACCAATATAGCTCGTCTGATAAAACTGTTATGTGTTGGCCAGGAGTTAGCCAAATGTTGGACATTTCACCCCAGCAAGTCACACAATGGAGCTTCTGCCAAACACGTATACCACAGTGCATGTCAGGCAGCACTCACCAAGTTGGGTCTAGTGCGGACCCATCCACCCAGGTCCATGTCCTCCCTGGGGCTGTCATGTTAAGTCCAATCCACACATAGCTTTCACCTCATAAAACATCCTGCACAAAATCCTGGGAAGCACAAAGTCGAGGCTGAATGTGCTGTAACAGGCTAGAATTCCCTTAGCATCTCCTTACCCTTGCTTCAGTGGCTCTGCCCATGGTGCCAGGCTGACAACACATCCATATTGAACTAATCTGCCTCTCCCTTGAACAGGCAGGTTTTCAGTGGAAGGGTAGGAAAATGTGGCTCTCTGTGAAGACATGGTAACACCAGCACCTGTCCTAGGTGTTACAGGGGGAGCTGACCCTTTAAAGGAGTCCTGAGTTCAGTCTCACCTGCGAGTAGGTGCCCCTGCACTGAGAGGTAAAGACGATGGAAACAGGTGACCAGGAAGCAGGCTGGGTGGGTCTTCGTGTGCAGCCCAAGGTCAGACAAGACAGGGAGAGGTATGCAGAAACCGATTAGGGGCCACAGGGCACCTGGGCCTGTCCCACCTGTGGGGCCCCCTGCCTGGGCCCCCTCGCCCTCCAGATGAGGGCACTGAGCCTCTGTGAGCAGGCCAGCTCTGGGGGGGTCCTCGGGCCATAGGTCGGCTCCAGCCTGGTGGTTGGCCCCCAGGGGTGGCAGGGCCGACAGGTATAGCATGATGCAGCTTTTGGTGCTCCCCGAAGGCCATGTCAAAGGAGAGAAAACACTCCAGAATAGGTTTGATTAACTGAGGGAAAAGGAGAAATGAGGAAGAGGGGACAGAGGAAGCTGGATATAAACTCTGCCACACTGGGACCGCACACTAGTGACCCCATCTCTCTCTCGCTGGAGTTTCATAGTCCTGTATTTTGTGTTACCATTTCCTCCTGGTTCTGGATCATGACCATTTGAGAGCTCCTCTGCAAGCAGTCATCACGGCCCGGAGTCCAGGCTTTACGCTCTGTAGACACCCAGTAGCACTTGTCCCCATGCAACCACCAGTCCTGGAAGCAGAGTTTGCATCCAGAGCCCTCTAGCAAGAGAGATGAGAACAAGGGTGTTGTTAGTTCTGAACATTCAAACTCTGACTAGCTGAAAACTCTTGCTCAAAGCTGATTTTTTAATGGAAAATCTCATTGTAACCAAAATGCACATTTTTAGTCTGGCTGGCATTTTTCAATTTTAAAAGTGGAGAGGGAATTCTAAAGGGAAATACTGATTTTTTTTTCTTTTTTGGGGGGGGAGGTAGGATTTCATTCCCCTTTGGAGGAGAAATAAAAATGCTTGTAATTTCCTCCACCATCAAAAAAGAGAGGAAGGACAGCTTTCTATTTCCCTGCATATGTTTTCTGAATTAGGTTTACAGTGTGTCAGCTCTAGTCCTACATATTGCACAAGTTTTCTACAGTCATATAGAAACCCTTCGGCCTTAATGTACTAGCTAGAGCTTTTCCCATGGGACAGTCATTCTCAAAGAGCAAGACACACCTGAGGTCTAGACTGTAGGGTGCTGGCAGCTGGGAGGGCAGAGAAGTACCGCCCTCTTACTAAAGATCTGCTTCAAATGAGTTGCAAGGTCTGGGCATGGTGCTGGAATAACTGGTTAGGATTGTCTTGTTGGTGCAGTAAAATGTAATTCCTGGGGGTTCAACTGTGTTAGATCATAAAAGCTGAACAGAGACAGGCCTGGCCTGTGCCCAAATGGGAAACCTTAAGGGTTGAAACAAATAACATTGAGGAGGAGGAGGGGTGCCACCTATTAAAGCAGAACTGAACCCAGCCTGGAAGTAGGGGGCACTGTACCACTTCTATTTACCTTGGTACTGCTGAGAACTGAAATGGAGGTCCAGCTGGCGTCACTAAGACCCTAAGAGCCTCCATATTGGGTCTGAGCACTGTCCATGCTGCTCAGTGTGCCAAATCTAATAGTGGCCCATATCAGAACTTAAGGGGCAGTGGCCAGAACAAGGTGATTGTGGAGTGATCAACCCATCTGTCCCAGTTTTTGGTAGTCAAGAAGTTCAGTGTGACACAAATCACAGAGTTTTATCCCTGCCCATCTTGGCTAATAGCCATTGATGGAACAAACTATCTTTTATGAAATTATTTATGTCTTCCCTTTTTTAACCCAGTTACTTAGTTTTCAGGTCATCACAGCATCTTCTTGCAAAGAGTCCCACAGATTAGTTGCATGCTGTGTGGAAAAAGTACGTCCTCTCATTAAATTAAGCCTGCTGCCTTTTTCATTGGGTGAGCCTTGGATTTTTGTACTGTGTCAAGGATAAATAACATGTCTGTATTCACTTTTTCACACCATTCATGCCCTATCATCTTAGTTGCCCTTCTCTGAACCTTTTCCATGTCCATCATATCCTTTCTGAGATGGTTCCAAAGGGGCAGCCATGTTAGTTTAGTAAAGCAAAACAAGCAAGAAATCTTGTGGCACTTAAAGAGTGACAGATTTATTTATCACATGAGCTTTCATGGGAGAAAATCCCACTTCATGAGATGCTTTGAAGATGCTTTTTTGTCTCTTCAAAGCGTCTGACGACGTGGGATTTTCTCCCACAAAAGCTCATGCGATATACAAATCTGTTAGTCTTTAAGCGGCACAAGACTCCTTGCTTTTTCTGAGAAGGGGTGACCAGCATTGTACAGAGTATTTAAGACAGGGTTTCAAACCCCTAAAACCATTTCCTGTGGGCCGCAATGACACAATCATTACCAATATTTCAATATCATTCTTTGGAAAGGTTTCAGTGGTCCGGCCCGTGGGCTACCGTGCTCATCCTCATGCAGCCGTCATGGTGATTTGAGTTTAAGACTCCTGATTTAAGGTGTGAGTACACTATGCATTTATATAGAAGCACTATGAGAGGGGCCTCAAACTCAAATCACCACAAGGGCCACATGAGGACTAGTACACTAGCCCAAGGTCCACACCACTGAAACCTTTTCATACAATGATATTGCAAATATTGGTAATGATAATGTCATTGTGGGCCACAGAAAACAGCTTTTGGGACTGCATGTGGCCCACGGGCTGTGTGTTTGCGATCCCTGCCCTATGATATTTTCTGTCTTATTTTCTATACTTTTTCTAACAGTTCCTAATAAATTGTCACCCTTTTTGATCATTGTTGCATATTGAGCAGAAGCGTTTACAGAACTATCCAGAATGATCCCAAGATATCTTTTTGGGTGGTAACAGCTAAGTTAGAACCCCTCATTAAATATGTATAGTTGTGATTATTTTTTCCAATGTGTATTACCTTGCAATTATCAATATTGATTTTCATCTGCCATTCATCTGTTACCAAGTCACCAATTTATGAGAGATGCCTCAGAAAATCCTACAGTCAACTTTTGACTTAACTCTTGAATAATGCTGTAAATTCTGCAAATGTTACCACTTCACTGTTCACCCCTTTTCCAAACTGTTCATTAATATGTTCAAGAGCACTGGTACCAGTCCAAATACCTGTGGGATGCTGCTGTTTACCACCCCCACCTGTGAGAACTAACCCTTTGTTCCTCCTTAGAGCTATGACTACACTACAAAAGCTAAGTCAACTTTATTAAGCTTACTTAGTGAATCCACACTTCTCTTAACAAAGTTGCTTAAGCTGACTTTAAGAAAGTGTCAAAATAAAAAATGTGCTTGCTTACGTTGACTTAACTAAGTAGACTTAAGCAGGCACATGTTATTACATAGGGCTTCTTAAGTTGACTTAGATGGCCACATTGCATTAAGTCAACTTAATAAAGTCAACTTAATGCCTAAGTCAACATAAAGAGTGAGAGTTATTCAGTTGACTTAAGGAAGCCCTTAAAGAGTAAGAGTTATTAAGTTGACTTAAGTTCATAGCGTAGACATACCCTTTGTTTCCTAACTTTCAGCTAGTTACTGATCCATGGCAAGACCTTCTCAGTTATCCTACTTCATTACTTTAAGAGCCTTTGGTGAGGAATCCTGTTAAAGTCTTTCTGGGAATTGTCAATGGAGGTGGCAGACATAATGCCCCCCCCCCCAACGTAGCCCTCTAGACCAGTGGTTCCCAACCTTTTCTCTGCCGTGGCACACCTTGATACCTTCAAATTTTTTGAGGCACACCACCATTAAAAAAACTATGAATATTCAGATTAACTTAAGTTATTTATGAATATTCATGAACCATGACACAGTGTTTCAGAAATGATCCTATGTGGGGTAGTAGGGGTAGCAGAGCAGGGGTGGCAAAACAGGGGTCAGGAGTCATGTGCAATGACAGGAGTGAGTGTGGGGAGCAGAGCAGGGCAGGAGTGGCAAAAGAGGACAAGGGCAGCCATGTGGGGAACAGCACAAGGGTACGTCACGAACTGGTCGGACTGATCCCCTGACTGAGACAGGGAGCTACCACCCGTGAGACTTTTGGGTGTACTCGAATTGCCGGACAAACGATTACGTACTGGGATGCTGCAGCTGGTCTGCCTCCTCTCTTTGGGTTCCACTACAGTGCTAGGACAGGTATTATAAACTGATACAGTTATTCTACCTCTCTCGATTTGTTTCTTTCCCCTTTTTTTCTTTTCTCTGTAATACCATTTATGCATTGTTTATAAGCGTAGTTTTCTTCCATTTATGCATTGTTTATAAGTGTGGTTTTTGTTTGTACCTTATATAGTCCTTTTACTACATAGCTGTTTATTATCCCACTTGTATCTTGCATAGTCTTTTTCACTGTGTAGCGGTTTGTCCTCCCACCCCCACCCCCCCGCCCCACACAGGCATTTTTGTTTCTATTTCATTGTATGCCTTTATGAGACCACTATAAAATTTTTTCTGCTTGAAATTGGTGTCTGTCTCCTTGGTGGGTGTTGCCGGTCCATCACAGTTACATTGCGAACCCAGGGGATCAACAGGAATCTGAGTCACTATATCAGACCTTAAAAAAAAAATCCTAGGCACCAAGTTGCCATGGCACCTAGGATTTTGCCCATAGCACTTAAAAGCATGGGGGAGAGGGAGACGTGGCAATTTTCTCCCTCTCCAGCACCCGCAGTGGATTTCTTTCGGTGGTGGGATGTTCTTTCAGCAGTGACCATGGCATACTAAAGAGTCCCTCCCACAGCTGCCTAAAAAAGCTGCTGCTGGCAGCTCCTTTGGCAGTGTTGGTGAAAGAGGGCTTGTGGCTGTGGGGGAGAGATGGCGGTGCTGGAGCGGAAGAGCACAGCTGTCTCTTCCTCTTCTTCCTGGGCCCAGCGCTGCTGAAAAAGGCACCAGCGGTGGCGTTCTTCTGCCAGCGGGGGATGGGCCTGCTGCTGAAAGGTGCCGTGGTAGCTTTGTGGGGGCCTTCTTCTCTTCCAGATACCTAGGGGCACCCAAGTTTTTGGGCTGCCCTCTATGTGTCTGGCAGATTTCTTGAGGCCTGAACTGTGTGTTGATTGGATTTCCTTCATCCACCTGCCTGACTCCCTTGAAGAATTCCCTTGACAAAAGCCATTTTAATTCTTCTCCATCAAATCATGTGTCTGTTTATTCTACTCTTCACTGTAGTTTCTACCAGCTTGCCGCGTACTGAAGTCAGGTTACCCGGCTGCAATTGCCAGGCTCACCTCTGGAGGGCTTTTTAAAAAATGGCATTATGTTAGCCATCTTCCTGTCATCTGGCTGTCCTTTAATACTTGGGGGTAAGGTGGGTGATGTCAATTTAAAAAAAACAAAAACAAAGAGTCATGTGGCACTTAAAGACTAAGGCTGTGTTCACACAGCCCTCTTATTTCGAAACAACAGGGGTTGTTTCGAAATAAGATTTAGGCTGTTCACACAATGCACGGTTGTTTCGAAACAATGGAAGCCATTGTTTCGAAACAACCACGTTGTTTTGAAACAAGTTAAACCTAGTCCGTGGGCGAAACGTTGTTTCACCATGGTTGTTTCGAAACAAGGCCGTGGGAACGTGTTCCTCTTCATTCAACTGGCTGTGATGGATGTGAGCTATGCCTCCATCACCCCACCCCAGGAGCTGGTACAGGCCCTGACCCAGCACCAAGCCATCTCCTTTGCCAGCTGCATGGACCAGCTGTTCCTTTACTTGGCTGTGGGCTGCATGGAGGGCCATCTGCTGGCCACCATGGCTTATGACTTCTATATGGCTATCTGTGACCCCACTGTGGTGACTTGGCACTTGTGCCTGATGATGGTGGCTGCCTCATGGGCCATGCTAATCCTCCAGTCTCTGCTGCACATTATCATGGCCACACAGCTGCACTGCTGCAGCCACCATCAGCAAAACTTCTGATGTGACTCCACCTCTCCTGCACCCAGCTCTTCTCCATGAGCTGGTGGTCATCTGAGGGCATTCTGGTGGTGCTGGCCCCTTTGGCCTTCATTCTGGCTTCTTACATCTGCATTGGAGTTGCCATGGGCTGTCTGCACTCCATCCATGGCCTGTGCAAGGCCCTCTTCACTTATAGCTCCCACTTGACTGTGGTGATGGTCTTCTATGGCACCGTAGCCTGGATCTGCTTTTGACCAGCTTCCAGGTATGCCCTGGGGCATGATTAGCAGTTGGGCATCTCCTACACCTTTGTGGCACCCTCCCTTAACCCCCTCATCTACAGCCTGATGAACAAGGAGGTGGCTGTGGCCCTGTGGATGGCAGGGAGGAAGGCCCTAGCTTGGAGTGTGTGAGTTCAGCCTGTGACTCCGTTGCTATGCTTTTTGGTCAAGAAGTGTCTGGGAACCTTTCCCCTTTAGGCCCTTCTTTGTCACAACACTTGGTGTTTTTCCTCTCAGAGATAACATTGGTGACCCTTATACACCCCTGCATGAGGGACACATGTGAACATAAGTCTGTCCATAAAATAAGATTTATTAAGGCATGTTTTTACAAGCAGTTCACAGTTGAATGTTTCCTGAGACCAACCTAGACTGGCATCCTGATTCTTGGAGAACTCAGTGCCAGAAGCTCCAGAGGAACCTCTGGTAGCAGACAAGGGGTGATCTGCCCCACAGAATGTCTGACCCTGGTCTCTAGGAATCACACACTGATTGAAGTTCTGAGTTAGGTCCTGCCGGAAGGCTTCCTGGAGACTGTTATAAATACTCAGAACTGTCTTTTTATCCCTATATATGTCTGATCCCTGCATGAATCTTGCTAAATTCTTGGCCTCTATGGCATCCTGTGGCAGTGAGTTCTATGGACTAAGTGAGTGGCATTTGGAAAGATATTTCCTTCTATCAAGTTTGGGTCCCTTCCTGCCCCTTATTAAAATCTGGTCCAGCTAAGACTTCTGGATGGCACCCGTCTTCCAGGGTGGGATCCAACTCTTGAATTCTACTTGTTGCTAATTCCCCGTGTCTGGACACAGTTCCTTGCTCCTAGCAAATCAGGGCCTTGGTTAAGGTAAACAGACACCAAAGCATGGAAAGGATGACAGGGAAGTACAAAAAGGAGGACTTTGGAGGACACATAGAGAAAACGTAGTATTAATGTAATCTTCTTCTGTTTTTAGTGGGCTCTGGAACGCTTCCCCCTAAAAATAGGGTGTTCCAGGGCATTCCAGCATACTTTGACTCCTGTAAGTAAAAAGCCAGACAAAATCATGTATTTTTAAAATGCCTGCCAGATGGAGGACATGAAGGTAAAAAGGAGGACATGTCCTCCTTTTGCCTGACATTTGGTAACCCTAGCCTTGGTGCACTCCAAAGCACAGAGGCTGTAGCTCACAACTTTCTTGGGCAGCTGGACTTGCAGTAACTGGCCTCTACTAAATTTGCCCCACATATTGACTGTTGGGCTATGTTCACACACAAAGTGCTTGTTTCGAACCAAGACGTTTTGAAACAAGCCATTCTGAAATTAAGTGTTATTTCAAAACACCTTATTTTGAAAAACAAAAATTGTGTGGCTAGTACTCACCTATTACTGAATGCATCCGAGCAGCGCTCAGAGAAGAACGGTGGGTTACTCACCAATAACCGTCCTTCTCTGAGATGGGCTGCTCGGATCCATTCAAGTCCCTCCCCTCCATCCCCACATCTGGAGTTAGCAAGAGGAGGGGTCGGGAGGCGGCTGTATATATAGCCACGGGGGGAGGGGGGCGCGAGGGGCAGAGACCACTGACCCTCACCTGACAGGCTGGGACAAAAGTTTTCCGAACAATCCGGTGCTCCGTCACAGAGACACGTATTACTGAATGGATCCGAGCAGCCCATCTCGAA
>ML682091.1:904268-938514 GCA_007922195.1 Podocnemis expansa
ACACACACACACACACACACACACACACACACACACACACACACACACACAGAGATAAGCACACATATATAATCTGGTCCCCCAAGGAGGTGAGGGAAACAGCCATCCTTGTAAGGTCATCACCAACATCACATGGCGGTGACCCCCACGGTTTGAACTGCAGACCCCAAGCAGGTATAGCGGGTTGACGCACGCCCAAGGAGCAGTGTCCTCTGCCAGGGCACGTGTGTCTGGAAGGTAGGGAGGCTAGGGAGGGCAGTTACAAGCAACTCGGTGGAGGAGCTTCCATGCCTGGAATGCGGCCTTTCACCCGGCTATGATGGGGAACATATGCCATGAAGGTGGGTGCTGACGTAGAAGGCTCATGATAAAGTATCCCACTGCTGCTTTCCTGCCATGGGAAAAGCGATGTTGGCACCGTCCCTATAAGTTCCCTGATCTGGAAGGTTACAAGTCAGCTACACTAGGTCTCTGCTTTGCGAGTGAAGGGGGGGAGAAAGGGGAAGATATGAGGAGGGCTGGCCACTGCTTCTGGTAGGGTGGGCCTAGGACAAGGACTCCCAGGATAAGGTGTCCTGATAACAAGTGAGGTTGCCCGCAAGGGAAGCAGCTGTTACAGAGCCTCAGCTTCTGTGAAGAGGGGGCTATAGGGTGGCAGGGGTTGGACTGCTCTGCCTTGGACTTCCCTGGAGGCTAGGGTCTGCCGTGATGATGTGAACACGTCCCGCTTGATGGGTAGGGTAGTGGAAGTTCTCGTTGAGCCGAGGTGTCAAAAGCCCCAGTAGAGCTTGTCTACTCTGCATGCCAACGGTATGCTAGCAAGGGGAGGGCGTCCCCCCGACCCAGGAACGAGAACAAGGCCTACCTGATGTAGGGCATTTGGGTAAACAGGAGCTGTTCTACGTCCCCATTAACGCCATGTCTGCACGTGTCAGAGCGTCTGCAGCCGTAGCTGGGGCTACTACGAGACACACTTCTCATCCCTGGCAAGACCCATCCTGTCGCAAACCAGTGCAGGGGTTGTCGGTTGAGGGGTACCTGAGAAAAAAGGGGGGGTGGATACACCCTGGGTGCCTGAAGTAGCAGCTGCCAAGGATGTCTAGGAGTGGACCTCAGTACAGATGTACCAACGGTGCAGAGGGAGGGGTTTGGCTGGCATGCCCCGTGTCCACCCAAGATTGGGGATGGTACACAGCCAGAATTAGTGTTCCCATGATCACAGTAGCATGAGAGGAAAGCTGGTCCTGATCAAACCCATTCCCCCACAAAGGGAGGGAGAGGGCATCAACTTCCCACTGCAACAATGCACTGAAATCTATAGCATCCCGGATGTCTTAAGAATAGGGTGGCACCTAATTGAGGTGGGCACCTTCCTTACAGGTGAGAGAGGTCTCAGCACCCTAGCGACAGGATGATAGCGGTAGAAGGAAAAGGCTTTGCCTGTATTCCCACGATAATGTAGATGAGTGGGAATTAGAGAGGAGGGGACGTCACCCCAAGAGGTCTATGTGGGAGGGGCGGGTCCGGGAGGGAAAAGGCTGAAGTATTTGGCCTCTCCCTTGGGGTCCCAAGTGGTGCCCACCACAGATGGGGTTTCTGGAGGGAACAGGATGTCCCCTCCGAAAGGCAGGTCAAGGACCACCTGCTGTGCATTAGGGGGCACTCTGGCCTCCCTGAGCCAGGCCACTCAGCGGATAGTTACTGCCGAGGCCCTAGTGCAGGTGGCTGTATACATTGCGTCACAGGCCAAGAGGAGGAGCTCCTGGGAGATTATATTACCTTCCTCTTGAAAGGCATCATACTCCTTTCTGGCCTCTGGTGGGAGCAAACGTTGGAATTTCATGACCGACTCCCACACAACAGGCAAGTATCTGCTGGTTATGGCTTGGTTGTTTGCCACTCATAGCTGGAAGGCTGAGGAGAGTAGACCTTACGGCCCAAGAGGTCCAGTTCCCTGGCTTCTCTGGAAGATGGGAGGGGATTGCTAGGGGGCTCCCCTGGGCCCAGTGCCATTTGCACAACATCCCTCAGGGGGACCACGTGATCAGCGAGAGAAGGGAAGTCTGATTCGGGGACCCAGTATTTAATGCTCGCCGTGTCCAAAACAGGGGTGGTAGAGCTTGGGCTTTGCCACGGGGAAGACGTGAGGTCCCAGACACTTGGATGAAGTGGGACTGTCAGGGGTTCTGCTGAGGCAAAGGCTGGCCCGAAGAGGGTATCTGGAGGGGGACCTGAGGGCTGTACCTGCATCCTTAGATGGGCTCTAGTGCGGCACAACAAGTCAAAGTGCGCTGACAGATTCCCCATGTAGGAACCCAATGCCAGGGGCAGAGTGGTACTGGGAGCACGCTGTAATGGGGAGGGAGTCTCCCGGGGGGACCATTCCTGTGGGTGGAAACAGAACGGTGATGGTGCCAAAGTGTGGTGCAGAGGTCGCTTGGAACCCCTCAATGGCCCTTCCTCCGGGCTGGAAGTGAGGGAAGAAGAGCAAGACTCCAGGGGTGGTATTGGCGATGGCAAGGTGATATGTTGCTGTGAGGATGGTCCTACGGTACCGGGGCCCAATGGAGTAGATGACAGAGGGCTGTATGGTGAGGGAGAGCAACACCCACGATGGACCCAGGCCTTGGACGTAAAGGCCGGTTTGCCCCTTCTGACTGGAATTGGAGGAGGTTGTGTGGGAAGTTGGAGGAGGACTCGAGTGGCCTCCACCGCTTCAGGGGTTGACGGCACGAGGAGTGGCTCTGAGCGGCCCCATGGCAAGTCCTCGCTTAGGGAAGGGAAGCTGCCTGTCTGGGAGGTCTCCCACTCCCACAGTACCGGACTGTACCAAGTCTGCAGTGCTGAGGGTGACTGCAGTCAGTGCTGGGGTGAACTCAGCACCAGCGATGTCAGGCTGTACCGGGCCAACGGCACCAGAAATGCTGGCGAACGGCACCGGGGTGATCCGGGCACCAGCGGTACCAAGCTGTGCTGCCGGGGTGATCTGGATACCGGCAGTATCAGACTGTGCCGGGGTGCCGGGGGGCGACCTTGAGTGGTGCTGAGGTGCCAGGGTGCTGGGTTGGTACCGAGGTGCTGGAGACGGCACTGAGGTTATGAGGCGATGGCGGCTACCAGTGGTACAGTGTCGTGTGGGCTCTGGTGCCGAGCTGGGTCTTGGTGCCAGGTGGGAATCCAAAGCCTCGGGTGAAAAGCAATGTTCCCTCTAAGGGGAGCGGGCAGCTAGGGAACTCCTGTTGCTCACTGCACTCCCGCCCCCATGGGGCTTGCTGCACCGCCCCCCCACGCCCGCTCGCCCCCCCCCACTCCCGGCGGCATCCCCCCGCTCCTGCTCACCCTCCCCCACTCCCGGCAGCATCCCCCCACTCCTGACAGCATCCCCTGCTCCCGGCAGCCCCCCCAGCCCCCACAAACTTACCTTGGGGCTGGACTGGAACCACACGGCCCAGCCATAACTCCTGGGGCAGAGAAGCACTAGGGAGTATGCTCAGATTTTCTGGGCATGCTCCGTTAGAGCTTCTCTGGGTGGGAGTTTTGAAAACTCCCTGCTCCACAGGAGCTCTCAGCTGGGACTCTGGCTGCTGGCCCTGCGCTGCCGGCAGCCTTCTCTGCGCTGGTGTGCTGCAGTGGGCTGCTCTGCAGCACGCCAGCGCAGTTTGGAGGGAACATTGGTGAAGAGTGCTGAGCCTGCTCAGAGGCTAAGGCATGGCGCTATTGTTCCCTCTCCTTGATGGTCCGAGATTTAAAGGAGAGACATAGGGAACAGGCTGAGACCAGGTGGTCTTTGCCTAAGCACCGGAGGCACTTCCTGTGGGGATCATCCCAGGGGAAGACTTTGCCGCACTCAGAGCAGAGTTTTAACCCTGGCATATTCAATGATGTTCTGGCCTGACGATGGAAATCTTCTGTGGTGGAACTATGTCCACGAAGAGGTGCTCCCAGTTGGGTGAAAAGCTCCCAGTCGGGAGAGGGACAGGCTGCTTGTGTTAGCAAGGAGCGGATGTTCCAGATCTGATGCGCAAGGCAGAAGAAATGAAACTGAGGAGGGGTCGGGAGGTGGCCATATATATAGCCACTGGGTGGCACGAGGAGTGGAGGCCTCCTACCCTCTCCTGACAGGCTGGGACAAAAGTTTCCAGACCAATCCAGTGCTCCAGCACAGAGACACCTATTATTGAATGCATCTGAGCAGCGCTTGAAGAAGTCTGTCTTCAGTGTCACCAAAACTGAGAGTGCAGCATGTAGATTCAGGAGCCTTCATGTTACTCATGGCAAAGACCATGGCCTTGTTTAGTGGTGAAGGCCTTTGGTCAGGTTTGTCCTCAACAAAGTGCCCTGGCTCAATGGTTATAGATGTGCTAACACATCTATGACCCCAACAAGGTAGTGACTCAATCAACATACGATGCTGAGCCCTAGGCTGGTACAAAGATGCCCTTGCAATGAGCTCTC
Organism: Podocnemis expansa; assembly: GCA_007922195.1. Classification (NCBI taxonomy): domain Eukaryota; kingdom Metazoa; phylum Chordata; order Testudines; family Podocnemididae; genus Podocnemis; species Podocnemis expansa. The sequence goes on from ML682091.1 coordinate 908,724, forward strand.
CTTTACTACAGTGATATATTATCCACTACCTAGATACTGTTAGTTACACCTTTATTCTTGTATGGCAAACAAAATGTCCCCTTCATTCCTATCACCCCTCTTTATCTTCCCAAGGGGTCAATGTGTACCTGGCCATCTCTTAGGGATGTGTTTATGTAGTTAATTGAGAACTCTGTCTCTGTCCCATCCTCTCAGGTCTGGAACATGCTTGTGTGGTTAGCTGACACCTGGTATGTTACTATTATACCAAGGCTTGTTTGGACTCTTAGCTCCAGGAAGGCTACAATGTGACTAAAATAGTACATGGGGAAGAGTGCTGGGGTCATTCTCACAAGTTAAGAGCAGCAGTACTATAGCTACCAATCCTAGGCTATGTATACAGTGAGGGGATCTTTTAAGTTAGCTTAACAAAGTTGAATATAAGTTGACTTAAAGTTGACCTTGCTAAGTCAACTTAATGGTATGTCTGTTACCAGAATTCAGGTACCAGGATTGGCTTGGTGCTGTCAGAGCCAATAATCACACCAAGAATGAAAAGGTCTTTCTTTATTTCATTTGTGATCACAAATGGGTCCCTTGCCTGAAATGGCAGAGAGACCCCGATCAGAGAAAGCATCCAGTATGAATACACTTTGCCTTAATACATCCTGTATTCTATATAAGGTTATATGTTGAAAAACTACATATTATTGGTTGAACGTGCCTCTACAGTGTCACCCTATAGAGCTTAGGACGGAAAAGGGAGAAGGAGGGGGGGCAGAAAAAGACCATTAGAATACTGCTGTTGGGGATTTCCTGTTGTCTAGCTGCGTAGTTGAAGTTGCTAAATGTCTTTGCCTACTAAATGTCTTTGTCTGAGTAATATGGTTTTACTTAAGCTAAGGTTACAAAAATGACTTTGCTCAGCTTCACTATGTCCACTAAGATTCCACCTGCCTACATGTCTACACTGGAGACAGTGTAGACATGTCCCAGGAATGTTACTGGGCCTAGGCCTGGCCCTGCCCGGGGGCCTGATCCATCCTTGAGCCACTTGCCAGCAGTGGTATGTGGCCTGGAGCTGGCTTCTGCCACCACCAGCAGGTGGTTGGCAGCCCGATCTGTCTCCAACCTGCTTGCTGATGGTGGCAGGTGGCCTGCAGTCAGCTCCTGCCACCTCTGGCAGGTGGGTGGGAGCCCAGTCCAGCCCTAGGCCACTTATTGCCTCTGGGCTGGATTGCACTCCTGGCTGCTTGCTGGTGGCAGCAAGAGCCAGCTCCAAGCTGCCTGCTGCCATCAGCAAGTGGCTTGGGGCTGGATTGGGCTCCCAGCCACCTGTTGGCAGCAGTAGGTGCCTGATCAGGCTCTGGAGTTGGATTGGGCCTGAAACCAGACCAAGGCCTCTGTTCCTGCCTGTGGCTGTACTTAGGTCATCTCAAGGCATAAGTTGAATTTAGGGGTAGGTTTTATTAAGTTGGCTTCATCCAAGCCCAATTTGGACATGGAGTTCCTTAGGTGGATATAAGGGAGATTAAGGCTCCAGTGTAGAATACCCCAAGTGCAATGGTTTTCAAACTTCTTTCTTTGGGATCCAGTTGAAAAAAGTCATTCGTGCCTGTGACCCATCAATAACATGTTTGAGCAATGCATTCCAACCTTTTGGCAGCAGCAGCAGGGGTCACCATGGCCCAGAGCCTTGAGGGTATGTCATCCACTACTGGGTCTCAACCCATGATTTGAAAACCACTGCCCTAGTGTCTCCAAACTATTAGTGACTCAGGGAATAAAATTATTTTATGCTCACTACTTTTGGATGGCCCTTCCTCTCCCAGTTCCATTGAAAAATCCCACAGAAAACTCCTTCCAATGGTTTATTGACTTGATCCTTCAGAGATGGGTGGGCAAGATTCTGTGGGTCTGCAACATGCTGTACATAGGTGATCATGATGGACCTTTCTAGCCTTAAAGTCTGAACTTTGTTCAATAGCATTCTGTTGCTTCCTTTGCAGGAATATGTCTGGGGCCTGTGGACAGACTCTCTCTGAGCACTTACAGATCAGATAAGTATTATCCAGGCACTCACGTCTTGCTCAAACTTCATTCCAAGTCTTGGTTCTCTCTAGTAGTGCTTCTCAACCACTGTGTCGGTACACATTACTGTGTTCCCACACAGTGGTGTGTCACAAGCCCTGGGGAGATGGCTGGATTTTGCCTGGGCGTGTGGAGGTTGGGCTGGTGTGTCTTGTAGGGCTGCACTATGCCACTAAGTGTGTTGCAACATACAGAAGGTTGAGAACCATAGCTCTAGCATACCATTGGTTCTTTAAAGAATCTTTCTGTACTCTCTCCTCAGGTTCAGCTCAGAAACCAGCTCACCATTTGCCCCAGGAAATGACAGTCTGTTTATTTGACTATTGAGGAAGATTAGGTTGTTGATCATCTTCTGGGAGACTTGACAGATAGGAAAAGGTCAGGAATGACAAAAAACAGACACAAATCAGGTGAGTGGCTTCCCTTCTGAATGACCCCTGGGGATTCAGGCTTGGCTGCTCTAGTGAATGTTATGAACCAGTTTATTTTGCAGCTCCCCCATTCTCAGATGCTCCTGAGATTGTTCATTTCTTTTTTTCAGAGCTGCATCCTCAAAGATATTTAGGCATCTAACCCAAAATCTGGAGGCTGTTGTAGTTTGATTCCAGCAACGTGCCTGCCTAGTAGCTGGAGAGGGGCCATCAAATGGAAAGAGGTTCTCTGGCTGTGGGTATTGCTCTCCATAAGTAGCTGGGAGCACTGTGTGAAGCTACAGCAGGTTACACTGGTCAATTCTTTGCAGCCTAGGATGGTTGTCAGTGGGTATCAAATGGTCACATTCATACTGTGCTAATTCCAGCTAGATGGCAGGTCTTGAGGGCTGGGGGCCTTACTCTAGAAATAAGTATAGATCTGTCATGGTTATAATCATATATCTGTCCAGGTAATGAGAAGTTGGGAGTGAATCTGTTTATGAATGGAATTGATCAGGAATAGACTGTGGTATAAACAGTATTAACCTGACTATGGCCCTTGCCCCTTGAGTCTTGTGATTGTCCCAGAGTGGGTGGGTGTTTGTATTTGTTTAAAGCTTTGAGTCCTTGGGAGGAGAAGACTGGGGCTGTGATTTGACTGGAAGCAACACAGAAACATGGGCCTGAGTCTGCAGAGAGCCTGAGACCATGCTCTGAATTGGAGGAACCTGCTCTGTGCACAGGGGTTAAAATACCCCAGAATGCAGCGGAATGCCTTTCCAGGGCCCACTATTTTTAGGGGCTCAGAGTTCTGGGGCCTTAAAAATAGAACGTGGAGCTGGAATGCTGCGTTCTGGGGCCCACCATTTAAAAATAGCAGGACCCAGAATGCAGCGTTCCAGTTCCACATTCTATTTTTACAGGCCCAAATGCTGGGACTGTAAAAATTGAAGGCCCTGGAGCAGTGTTCTGCCATGTTCCACCAGGCAGGAGATTTGGCAGGAGCTAGGGGCATTATTAAGGGCTCAAGCCCCACCAAAAACCCCTCCCCTTCCAGGCCCTGGCCCTAATCTAGGGGCTGCTGCCCGAGCCCCAGCCATGGTGCCGCCCTAGGGCCTACCGCCTGGTGCCGTCCAGACCATGACAACTGGACAGATTCGTTTGGCAGAGGGAGCTGGGTACCAGCCCTGGTTTAATCAGACAGAAAAGGATTGAGACTTAGTTTCGTTTTCCACTCTTTATATAACTTTTACTATAAAAGTAAAAACTCACAGTTAAAGGAAATTATTTACCACAGGAAACAAGTGCAAGGTACTCTAGCAGAATCTTAGCAATCAGATATGCACTTTGCCTGTCAGAATAACTCTAACAGCAAACACTTAAAACAATGCGTCCTCTTGTACTCTTCACAGCTCTTAGACAAAATACAAACAGGCAAAATCCTATAATAAGCAACACTATTGTAACTGCTATTCCTAACCCCAACCCTATTGTTATCCCCTGAACTAATATTGCACTGCAGTTTAGGCTATTATTCTAACTTTGGGCCCTGAGATTACCAATTGGTTTTGCTCTTACTCAAGGAAGTTGCAAACCATCTCCTTGAGCGTTACTTGCTAGCAGTCACTGGTTTGAAAGTTGCCAGCTGTTCACGGTATCTTAACATCTAGACCAGGGAGTTGCCTCCGGGTGATCAAGCCGTTGGCGTGGCTGTGCTCTGCTTCACCGTCCCAACTCCAACTCCCGCTAGCAAGGACCTCCCTTTTAAAGGCTCTGTATGCAGCTGCAGCAGCAGTAATTCTGAGCAAGGTTCAACTGGTTTGAGCTGGTTGCTAGATGGGGATCTTTTTCTGCCTTGTTGCACCAAGTGGCTTTCAAGGCCAACTGGCTTAACCCTTTCCTGATACCACCCCCCACCTCCCCAGCCACACTGCTGCTGCCGATGAGCATGGAGGCAGCTGTCTCACGCTGGGTGGGGACATTGGGAATGGGGGGTGGCAGGAGCTGGGGTCTGGTGGGCCCACCAGCCTGGAAGGGGTGCCCACCGGCACAGGAGGAGAGGCCTACGAGCACTGGAGGGGGGCCCACCAGCATGGGAGCATTCTGGAGCCCTGAAATTATATTTTAAACCCTGGGACCCAGTGGGGGTGTATGGAATGGGTTGGGGCCTGGGGGGCCAGTGGGGACCTAGGCCCCTGTTAATCTTTAGGTTTAGCACTGTCCCTGATCAGAAATGATCTATATGATCAACTAATTGCTGACCTCTTGCACAGTGCAAGCCACAGAAACCCACTCACCCACTCCTGTAATAAACCTCTAACCTAGAGAGGTCCTGTGGAAAGGAACCAGAATATTCTGTCACCAGAAATTCTGTCCCCAGTAACATTGTGTTGCCGTTCCTATGTCTTGCTAAGCTATTTATTCTCAGCATTCAAAACATGAAATTTTTATATCCCAAAGAGGAGTCAAGCACAAAGTCAGAGCTTTCACAGCCATTGGTCTAAACAATGCACCATAACTCTGCACTTCATATTTCTTTACCATGTTTTTTGAAGGGACCAGAAGAAAAATTTCCAAAGTGCCTAAGTCAGTTGGGTACTTCTGAATATTTTATGCTTTATGCATAATTTTTGGTCACTTGGCATTTTTTGAAGACTGGCATCTAAACCTGGATATTTTCCTCCTCTAAAATGCCCTAGAAACTTTAGAATACTACAGCTGGAGTTTCAGATGAATCCTATAACCAAAACACTCAGGCCTCAGGGAAGTTTGTCGACCTGTTAAAATAAAGTCATTTGCAAGCTAAAGTATGGTGTGGCTACCATTCCATCATAATACATGAATTATTATTGTTCAAAAAATTGTGTCCAAGCAGATGTGAAGGACAAACAGTGGAAAACTAGAATTAGTTTCATGTCTACAAGGCTAACTTCTTGAAACCCTACTGAAATCACAAGCATGCAATTTGTGAACAATATACATCTGGAGCAGTGGTTCCTCAGGTGGGCCGCAAGATCTGCCTGGGAGCTGGGGTTATTTTAAATCTCCCACCATGTGCAGTCCAGCCATGTGGGCTGCACAGGGCAGGAAAAGCTTGCTGCAGATGCAGTTTACATCTGTTGCCTGCTGGTAAGTGTGTGCTAAGGGAAGGAAGGTGAATAGGGTTTTGGGGGAACAGGGGGGCATTGGGGATTGCTGGGGGGGCATGGAGCTGGTGAGTGACCCCTGTGAGACCCAGGGGGAGCGGAGGGCTGGTGGGGGCTCTGCTGAGGCAGCAGCAGGCCCCAGCTGGGAACCAGGGTCCCCCTGCTGGTGGCTCTGAGTCCCAGCTGGGACCCACTCCTGCCTCAGTGGGGAGGCAGAGACTAGCCACTGCTAGCAGTGGAGTCCACCATGGCTGTGGTCCCAGGGCCACCACCAGGATTTAACCTCGACCAGGACCAGGACACAGTGGTGGTCATGGCAGGACCAGCCCTGGCTGGGGACCCAGGCAGTGGTGGAACCAGCACCAGCCACCTGATCCAGACCTGGCTGGGCTTCTGGCATTTCCAGTGGTGCTGAGATCTGACCCTGGCAGACCTCCAAGAGCCACCACTGGGGTGGAGCCGTGGTCAGGAGCCAAGAGCCACTGCTTGTGTCTGGGCCCTGCTGGGGATGCAGCCCTGTCACTGCTGAGGTCTGGCCCTGGCCGGATCCAGGGATGCTACTATGAGTGGAAATAGGCCCTAGGCAGGGATCTGGGGATGCCACAGCCAGCAGTAAGGCTTTGGGTGTGGAGTAGGGAACTGCTGGAGGAGGGGACAGCTGGAGGGAGAGGGATGTTTTAGGGAACAGGGAGCCATGCAAGGGGTAGGGGCACTGAGAGTGGCAGAGCTGCTGGCAGAAGGAAGTGGGTGTTGGGGGAAGTGTGCTCTCTGGGTGGCAGAGCTGCTGGGGGAAGGGGCACTGAGGATGGTGCCACTGCCAAGCAGGGAAGGGGACACCAGGTTCCTCTGCCCTGTTCTGTCCTCCTGCTTCCCCAGTTCTCTCCTGCCACTCCACATAGCCACTCTTGCCCTCCCTTTCCACTCCTCTCTTGCCACCCCTGCCTTGCTCTCTACCCTGCCCTGCCCCCTACATAGCCACTGTTGCTACCCTGCCCTGCTCTGTGTCCCATACTCTTTCCTGCCACCCCACATAGCCACCCAGAGCTCCCCTCCCCTCTTTTGCCACAGTTGCCCTGCTACCCCTACCACAAAGGCATCGCTGGCGCTGGGCACATGGGGCCTCAGCCCCGAATCCCGGTGCCAGTGCCCTGGGTCTGGCGGGGCACCGCCTCTCCCAGTCTCTCACCCAATTGGGCCAGAGATCTGGGGTCCAGCTGCCTGCAGCCACGGAGGCTGCTCCCAGCCCCATCCTTGTCCCTGGCTGGGGTTCTGGGGCTCAGTCACCCATGGCTGCGGAGGCTGCTCCCGGCCCCATCTCTGGCCAGGGATCAAGGACCGAGCCACCTGCAGTCACTCCCAGCCCCATCCTCGGCCAGGGATTTGGGGTCCAGCTGCCCACGGCTGCAGAGGCTGCTCCTGTCCCTGTCCCTGACCTGGGGCATGGCCTGTGGCCAGGGGTCATGGCCTCCAGGAAGGGGAAGGAGCCTAGGCTGGTGCCCCTGGTCCTTTCCCGGGGCAGTGACACTCCTGCCCTACCACCCCCACATATAGCAGTATGCCATGGCTCATGAATATTTGTGTGTTGATTTGAGTCAATCTGAATATTCATGAATCAGTGGTGGTGTGTTTCTAAATAATTTGAGGTATCAAGTTGTGCCACGGCAGAGAAAAGGTTGTGAACCACTGATCTAGAGGAACTGATATTGACCAAGAATGGAGGATTTTGAAAGCAATAATTTCACTTTCATTTTCATCAATGCTTAATTATTTGTTGGTGGCGATAAGAGCCACATACGACAAATGTTTCAACATTCACGCCCTCACATCAGTGAGTTAACGGTGATCTGTTTTGTAGGGCAAAATGATACTTAAGAAATTGTTGGAAACATGGCAAAAGGAATATAACATCGTATCTGCTTCATTTTGCTCATTAATTTTGGTAGGAATCGAAAAAGTAGTGGAAGTCAAATTTAAATGTCCTCCAACAATGTTCTGGAGAGTTTTTTTTACAGCCTCTGCTATTTTCTGATTCTGATGATTATTTTGGTTTTACTGAGCATAGCTTTTCAGTCAAAATCTTGCAGCTGCAGTACTTTTATTAAGATGACTCTGCCTTCTGTTATATGGTTTATCATTCTTCTCTTGGATGGAAGATACACTGCATGCCTGTTCAAGACACTTGAGGAAAACCTCTCTACGAAGCGTATGGAAAACTCTAGCACGGAACAGCCCACTCTTTCTCATATAATATCACAGGTAGGGTTCTGCCCTTACAGATGTCTCATGAGAGACTTAATCATTTCTGGCATTTTGATTTCAGCTGTCTTGGATGCTTGATCCACGCTGAAGTTTTTCAGTTTCAAACGTTTAATGCTGACTAGGTAGAATGAGTTCAGTAACAGCTTTAATTTTTAAAAGACACTAGCTGAAAGATATGAGACATTGATGAATTTGGGATTTGAAATAGTACATTAGGGCCAGAGTCAGTGAAATGTTAGCATTTCTCAGTCATTGTTATACAATGCTACCTGAGACTGATTTATTTCTGTTTCCTATTGATTCAAAGTGCTTAGGCAATAAATTAAAATTCACAAAACAGATCCCAAATGGAAAGTCAATTCAAAGTATATCCCCTATTACATAAAATAGATCCCATTAAAAGACTGGTAAGGTCACAATGTCAAATGTTATGAAGTTAGGAAATGGCTGCTTTTAGTTGCCTGTGCAGCCGTAATTCTGCCTTTGTTATGACACAGACTGTAATTACACAATCACATGCTACTTTTCCAAGTGGCCACTGGCCTAAGAAGGTCTCAGCACTGAAACACATGGGATCACAATCACAATTTCAGGTACTTTTTATTTCACTTTCTGGTTTTGCCTAGAGTAGGAAAAAAGGTATTAGTAATAGGGTTTATTTGTGTTGTGGTAACAACCTGGAGAAGCTAAGTCATGGGTCCAGCCCCCATTGTGTCAGGCACTGTACAAATATAGAAGGAAAAAGCCAGCTCTCAGCCCTCCAGGTTGTGTGACTCTGCAGGATGCTCTTGTTACAGCCAGTTATTGAGCCGCTCCTGGGCCCTAGGGCTCAGAGTTCCATCCATCCCTATGAAGAATGGGATGGTTGTGCAAGGTTCTTGGGGATGGGAGGTGCTTGTCTTGTGGCATTAGAGGTCTAGGCCCCTCTCCCTAGCTTTGCCTTAGTGCCAGAATGTGGGGGCCATTGACATTTCTGAAAGGACCTGAGTCCCTATCCCTGCCTCCCCATGTGAACCTGACTCTTTGAACAGGGAACTGACGACAGGCAAGCAGGGGGCTTGTGTGACAGGCTGCTCCTTGGACATGGTCTGGTGTGCTGCTGTAACCACTCCAGATCTATGCGCCTGAGGCCTGATTCATCCTGCTTTGCCAGGTGATCACTGATTTCTGAGTAATTCCATACCAGCTGTCTGAGTGTAATTGGTCCCAGGCCAGGAGAGATGATCCCCCACTTCCAGCCCCAGATAACACAGTGGGAATTTCTGTTTTAGGGATTGGAATCCTTCTTCAGTCACCATACATGCATGCCTGCCCATTTATCAAAGAAATGGATTGTGCCCAGCCTGCTTCACTCACACCCTGTAAAGTGCACACAGCTTTTGGTAAAACAACTACTAGTTTATTAATCAGGATATGATCTTACATCAGTATATAGCAAATCAATGAACAATCATTTAGTAAAGCAGTCAGAAGTTGCAACAATCAAAAGTAAAGGATATAAACTGCATACTAATCTTCTTAAAGAAGCTGGATGTGCACAAGTCCATGGGGCCGGATGAACTGCATCCAAGGGTGCTAAGGGAATTGGCCGATGAGATAGCAGTACCGCTGGCCATTATCTTTCAAAACTCATGGAGAACGGGGGAGGTGCCAGAGGATTGGAAATAAGCAAATATAGTACCTATTTTCAAGAAAGAGAAAAAGGAGGATCCAGGGAATTACAGACCTGTCAGTGACTCATAGCAGTTACCTTGATGGCCGCCCTTCCCGGGCCATCATTAAAGTACATAGAATGTGTGAAGTGAACAGATGGCCCCTTCACCTTAACTAGATGGCCTCCTTGAACTTAACTGGATGGCCATCACCACCCTGGGAGCCCATTGTTTTGCAGGGCTTGGTGTAGGTGGGCTCTGCCTAACTGCAAGGTTCTGCAGGGCATGACTCATACCCCCATTGTTTCTCACATTCCCTGTAATCAGGGAAAGGCGGGAAACAGTCCTTAAAAGCTGAGGTTCTGGGGTGCTCAGGCAGGACGGTTTTCAACATCTCGCCTGGCCTGATCAACCAGAAGCTGCCTCCTCCGCTCACGAGTTCCGCCTAGAGCGTATCCACGAGTTACCCCCAAGAGTACAACTGCCGGCCGATTACGAGTCTCCTTCTCCCTGTAATGTTGCTGCCACTGCTGCTAATAGGAGTGGTAAGAGCTTGCCCTGTAGTCTCTTTCTAAAGTATTCTATTTCTTTATTGCTGCTTTAAAACTGCTTTCCCCAGCTTTACAGGCTTGTGCATGTGTGTCTTTCTGTTTATTTCCCACTTCAGTGTGTATGTTAGGAGCTCCAGTGTCTGTAATTGCCTGTCACTACTTTGTATCACTCAGTGTCTCTCTTTTCCTTTTGGGTTGTTTGAATTGGTTTTAGAAGTATCCTTGTAAGTTGCAACAATGTATTAAGTTAATTGGTAGCCTTAGAAGTCTTAAGTTAGCTGCTAAGATTCTTTCCTTTAGTTTGTAGCCTTCAGAAAGTATTTTCTTAAGTTGCTTCTGTTATCCCCTCTGTAACTTCCCCAACTAAATAAACTTTTTCTATTTGAACTCTCCTTGTCCTCTCTTTATTTTCCAACTGCCCCCATGTGCCCCAAATACCTCCTTCCCCTGCAACCACCTTTTCACCACTTCTCCGCTTGTCTTCCTTTCCCCTGGCTCGCCGCTCCCCCATCTCACCCCCTGCTCTAGCCCCTTGAAACCTTTTTCTTTCCCGACGCTTTTCCCCGGTTCCCGGTGGCCCCTGCCAGCTGCCCCGGCTCCTGTTGGCTTCCTGCGGCTGCCCACCAGCCCTCCCAGTCCCCAGAGGCTCCCACCAGCTGCCCCATCGGCTGCCCTGAGCCCCCTCCCTTTCCTTTCCCTTCCCACCGCCAGCTCTCAGCTGTTGGCTCTCCGCCGCCTTTAGCAGCTGCCCAGCTTCCCGCCGCGTACCGCGATCCCCCCCGCATCTCCTGCAGCTTTTGCGGCCCCTTTCCTTGCCTCGGGATTGCCCCCCACTACCCACGCCCCTTGTTGGTTTTTTTTTTCTTTTCCTTTTCTGCAGCCGTGTCCCAGGGCTCCTGCCCCTTTTCTTTCCCTTTTTCCTTCTGTCTCTCCTTTTCTCTCTGTTCTCCTGCCCCGAACCCCACGTGCCTCCTCATCCCACTGTCCCTAATCTCCTCCCACTTGCCTTCCCTCCTCTTCAGGTCTCCGCTTCCCCGCGGCTCCCTTCCCTGCCACTTAACCCCCCTTCTCAGCCTTTCCCTCAAACCCCTGACCCGTTGCTCGACCCTCGTCTCCCCTGCAACTATCCAACCTCCACCTGCTTCCCCTATTGCCCCGAGCCCCACCCCGTGCATCCCCATCTCATTGCCCCTGAGCCCCTTTCACTTGTCTTGCCTCTCCTCCAATTCTCCCCCAACCTTTAAAATCCTGCTCCCCCACCTGCTTCCACTTTTCTCTGACACACCCACATGCTAATTTTGTGCTGTACTCCCTTTTTTCTATAGGCCATTAAAGCACCTTTTAGATTATAGTGAGTAGGGTTATAGTTGTAAGTTAGGTTGATTGAAGATTCCCATTATCCTCCAACCTGCCCCCACTCCCCAAAGTTAGGTACCCCCCAACACTTTACAGAAACCACTGTGACAAGCACAACATACACCAACCACTGCTCACCTTACCCTATACTCATTTTAATAAAGTGTATCCCAAATCTACCCCATACCCCACGGGTGCAGTGGTTGCCCCCCAAGATCCTCAAATCTCCGAACCTGCTGGCAGGGTCATCAGCCTTACCTCAATCCCTGGAAAAATTATGGAGCAGGTTCTCAAAGAATCCATCCTAAAACACTTAGAGGAAAATAAAATGATCAGGAAAAGTCAGCATGGATTCACCAAGGGTAAATCATGCCTGACCAATCTCATTTCCTTCTATGAGCAGATGACTGGTTTTCTGGATGCAGGAAGAACCGTGGATGTGATATACCTTGATTTTAGCAAGGCTTTTGATACAGTTTCCCACAGCATTCTTATTAGCAAATTAAGGAAGTATGGGTTGGATAGGTGGACTATAGGGTGGATAGAAAACTGGCTAGATCAATGGTTTCATCGTGTAGGAATCAATGGTTCCATGTCTAGCTAGCAACCAGTCATGAGTGGTGTGCCCCAGGGGTCGGTCCTGGAGCCGGTTCTGTTCAACTTTTTCATCAATGATCTGGATGATGGAATAGACTGCACTCTCAGTAAGTTTGCAGATGACACCAAGCTGGGGGGAACAGTAGACACATTGGAGGGCAAGGACAGGATTCAGGGAGACCTAGATAAATTCAAACAGTCGGCCAATAAAAATCTTATGAAGTTCAATAAGGACAAGTGTAAAATCCTGCATGTGGGACGGAAAAACCCCATGCACTGCTACAGGCTGGGGAACATTCAGCTAAGTAGCAGCAGTGTAGAAAAGGACCTGGGGGGTCATGGTGGATGGGAAGCTAGATATGAGTCAGCAGTGTGCTCTTGCTGCCAAAAAGGCCAGTGGCATACTGGGGTGCATGAAAAGAAGTGTTATCAGCATATCAAGGGATGTGATCATTCCCCTCTATTCTGCACTGGTGAGGTCACATTTAGAGTGAACAGAACAGAACCATAGAGTTAGAAGGGACCTCAGAGATCATTGAGTCTAACCCGCTGAGATTCAAACCCAGGATTTTCTGCATGTTAAGCAGAGGTGTTAGCCACTACCCTATCTAGAACACTTTATCCAGTTTTGGGCTCCCCACTACAAAAAGGACAGGGACATGCTAGCAAGAGTTCAGCAGAAGGTAACCAAAATGATTAAAGGGCTAGAGCAAAAGCCCTATGAGGAAAGACTGAAAGCATTAGGCTTATTTACTCTGCAGAAGAGAAGGTTGAGGGGGGATTTGGTAGCAACCTTCAACTACTTGAAGGGAGGCTCCAAGGAGGATGGAGCTCAACTATTCTTGGTAGTAACGGAGGACAGAACGAGGAGCAATGTTCTTAAGTTACAATTAGGGAGGTCGAGGCTGGATATTAGAAAAAACTTTTTTTACTAGGCGAGTGGTGAAGCATTGGAATGAGCTGCCTAGGGAGGTGGTGGAATCTCCATCTTTGGAGGTGTTTAAGGCCCTGCTGGACAAAACCATGACTGGGATGGTTTAGTGGGAGTGGTCCTGCCTCTGGCAGGGGGTTGAACTAGATGACCTCATGAGGTCCCTTCCAATTCTATGATCACACCTTAGTTTGCCCTCATCTTTCTTACCCCCCAAGTCTGGTGGTTTTCAGCCAGACTAGGCCCTCCTGGAAATGTGGGATAGGCTGTATATCTTGCAGTTACTTCTAAGATGGTGTTTCTCTTGCCTCAGCCAGCAACTTCTCTCCACCAAGTATCTGCATTCCTCATTTTCATCGCCTCTCAGCCCCTCTCTTTCTGTGCCGCCGTGTGATTCTCATTACTTCTACCTGAGTTGCGAAGGGTATTTGCATTGTATTGCCTTTGTCAAATAATTCTCCAGCCTCTGTGCTAGAGATAGGCCAGAAGGTCTGTGCTACGTAACATGCTTGACATCTGTACACATCCATGCTGCTGCAGGAAACACAATACTATAGCAATCATGAAGAATAGGCATGAACATTCATAAAGGAAACTTGCATGGCATAATTGGCATCAAGTCATACAATTACTATTCAAAAGTGAATAGGAAAATGACCTAGATCATAATCTATGGGCACACAGATGTGCATCCTGTGGCAGTTTGCACCAGGCACACCCTGCTGACTCTGGTACACCTCTCAGAGTTCTTGTTCAAGCTGAATCATCTCCATGGGATGTTCTCTTCCAGGTCAAAACACCTCGTGGAGACAAATAGGCCACTTAATTATGCTCTCAGCCTCATACACTTTCAAGATTGTTCTGTGAATGAGGTCAGAACACAACAAACCAGTTGATCGTGACTAATTTCCTACACTATTACTAGATAGCACTAACATGACTACAATTAATTTGAGGAGACTTCTGTTTAATGATTGATCCTCTATGCTCTGAACTCTAAATCTAACCAGATTATTTTGAAACTTGACATGTTGTGGGAAGTGAGGCAAATTAGTGGTCCACATTTCTAATGTCTAACAAATTTATTTATCATGAGTTTTCATGGGTGGAATCCCGCTTCATCAGATGCATGAAATGGAAGTTACAGTATGAAAGGGGAGGTATAAAAGTAGAGAAGGGTAAGTCACAAGGTCAGTGCCAGTGGCATTGCTGGAGCTGGGCACAGGGCGCTTCTGCTCCGAGTCTCAGTGCTAGAGCCCCAAGTGCTGGGAGCCTGGGGCTGGGCCACCCACGGTGGCAGCTGTCTTCCCTAGCCCCATCCCTGGCTGGGGATCCAGGACTGGGCTATCCCTGGGGGTAGCTGTTTTCCCCAGCTCTGGCCCTAGCCAGGGACGTGGGGTTGGGCTGACAGTGGGAGAAGACCAATCTGGGCCCTGCTGAGGGCCCTGGGGACCGGATGGAGCCTGGGCCCTTCATCAGACCAGGGGGCAGGTCCTGGGCCCTGGGTCTTTTCCTGAGTCAGCATCGCTCCTGGTCAGTGCAGAAATTTTTCAGCAAATGAAGCATGTAGTTTGGACTCAAATGGTACAAAATAACAAATAAGAAGGTGGGAAGGTTACAAAGGGAGAGATCACCTTTTGTAATGAGTGAGCCAGTTCAAATATTTATTCAGACTCAATGCAATGTCATCAAATTTGCATATGAATTCTAACTGTAGTTTCCCTTTGAAGCTATGATTTGAAGTTTCTCTCTTGAAGAATTGTAACACATGACTTTCACTCCTTGTTTGTTTTGCTGAGCTAGACTAACACGACTGCCCCTTTCAAATTCTAAACTTTATTCATGGTATTTTACACACTATACACATTCATATAATTGTTTTATGTGTCAGTAAAACCTACAAGGCTTGATTCACCCTGTACGTATATAGCAGGTGTGGCCAAACTGCGGCTCGCAAGCTGCATGCGGCTCTTGAAAGAAAAAGTGCAGCTCACAGAAGAGCATGGTGGGGGGAAGCAGCAGCCTGGTCGGTGACAGCGAGAGAAGTGCAACATGGTTGGAGACAGTAGAAAGAAGTGCGGCATAGCCTGGGATGGTCAGGAAGTGGTGGCATTTTTACTGTAAGCCTAGTTTTCCTGGTATTATTAAGTAACTACCAGAATCTGACATCAGTAGGATCAATATTTGTCATATTTTTATGATAAAATTAAAGTGTGCGATGGATTTTAAACAATAATTTTAGAGTATTTAAAAGCATATGGTTATATGCCTCAGTGTGGTTCATGAAGGTTTCATAATCAACTTGTGTACCTCTTGAGTCCCCTAATTTTTGCCACCTCTGATGTATAGGGTTTGTAAACTGAACATCCCATTGTCCATACCCACTGTGGGGTGTTGTAAAATGTACTGATTTTTTTTTCCTCTGCAGATTGTTGGACTATTCGCCATTTTGATAGTGGTGCTCTCTTTTTCCGTATATAAGTGCATTAAATGCCATGAAAGAAAGAAGGTCACTGAAGAATTTGAAACAATAAACACATGGGAAAAATTGCAAGAATTGCTGACAGACACCATGAAACCTCATATCTCAGTTTGGTTGGACAAAGTTTTGGAAACTATGAAGAAAAATAACTTACATGTGCGAAGTTCAGCCATTCCTGAACCTAAGTGAGCAAGTGCCAAAAACTGGAGTGAGAGGGAGGAGTAATAGGGTCCTATAGATCTTAATATTGGGACCACAGGTCAACTTCTACTGAACAGATAACAGAGATCTACACATTAGGTACTGATTTCAAATATGCCCATAATGAGTATAGAAAAGACAGTAGCCCACCTTTACATAAGTGTTCTGTAATAACAGAACAGAACAAAAACAATTTTAAAAAAGAAGTATGTGACATGCTGCACCCCATATATATCCTTATGGTATGATTTGTGTATTATGCATGTTCACACTGCAGTGTCTGTTTTGCTAAACTAGATTAACATGGCTACCCCTTTGGAATATGTGTATTTTTTGATGCAAAGTATGTCATGAAAGGGTCTTAGGAATGCTTATGACATACTGCACATAGTTACAGTAGCATGCTTACTGTGTATGTAGATATGAAACTCTGCTAGGTCATAGCCCCAAATGTGTGTCTCTCACGGCTAAAATGGATCCAGATAAACACAAAACTGAAGGTGCATGTGAACAATGGCCTGGGCTGAGCACTTGTGGCTCAAGTGGAAGGAATCACACCCATTGCCTGACATGGCCAATTACCTGACCTCATCGGGTGTTGAGGAAACTAGTTAAAAGAAACAGGCACCTTTGCCTTGGTTATCCCTTGGAATCTATCTTCTCAGCAATACCAAAGAGAATAAATCTGCCCATGCCTGGTTCTAGGGACAGTGCAATCTGCCAGTGCGGTAAGCTACCATCACAAACTGAAACTTACCTACAGACAGGGATGTCAGTGGTGTCAGGCTTATGGGCCCTGAGCCCAGAGTCCCAGGGCCTGAGCCCCGGGTCTGCTATTATGCCACCTGTGATGGCAGTGGCAGCATGTAAGCTCTGAATCCTAGCGTGCTGAGCCCCAGGTCTTTTCCTAGACCAGTCGTGCTTCTGACTGCAGACAGTTCCCTAACCTTAAACAGATACTTACCAGCAACTACATACCTAACAACAGAACCATTAAAGCAGGCACATATCCCTGCTGCCAACTTTGCCCACATATCTGCAAAAAAGACACCATCATAGGACCTAATCAAGCCAGCTACTCCATCTAGGGCTCATTCACCTGCTCACCTGCTAATGCAGGGGTCTCAAACTAACGGCCCACAGGCCACATGCAGCCTCTAAAGGTATTTCTTGTGGCCCACAATGACACTGTCATTACCGATATTTGCAGTATTGTTGTATGAAAAGATTTCAGTGGTGCGGCCCTCAGGCTAACATATTAGTCCTCATGGTGATTTGAGTTTGAGACCCCTGCACTAATGCATCTGATGAAGTGGGTTGGAGCGCATGAAAGCTTATGCCCAGAGAAATCTGTTAGTTTTTAAGGTGCCACAGGACTCTCGTTGTTTTTGCTGAACACAGACTAACACAGCTACTCCTCTGAAAATTTCATCTACTAATGTGATTTATGCCATCATGTCCAGAAATGCCCACATACCTTATAGGGTATGTCCACACGTCTCTTTTATTTCAAAATAACACTGGTTATTTCAAACTAAAAGAGATTAGGTCCACACAATGTATTCTTATTTTGAAATGACAGGCTCCATCATTTCAAAATAGCTTAAACCTACTTTAAATCAAAATTATTTTGTAATGGTTATTTTCAAATAATGCCATTTGGATGTGTTATTTTGAAATAACCATTATTTTGAAATAACACTTTTGCCCTTCTCCTTCCCAGGGTGCCTTCTTTTTAGCCCATATTGGGTGGGGGCATGACCCAGGGAGGGGGCCATGTTGCCACACCTCCCATGGTGCCCCTCTCTTGACGTGAAATAGCAAGTCCTGGGTTTGGACATGATATTTTGTTTTGCGCTTTTCCCTTAATTCGAATTAACTTATTTCAAAATAAGGACTTTATTTCAAAATAACTCATTTTGAAATAACTTATTTCAAAATAATTATGTATGTGTGGACATAGCCATACATTGGACAAACAGGACAATCTCTGTGCAAAAGACTAAATGGACACAAAACTGACACTGGAAATCACAACATTCAAAAAACTGGAAGCTGAACACTTCAATCTTCCTAATCACTCTGTGGATTGTTTTTTAATAACTGTGCTCAAACAGATGGGCAACACATCAAGACTTCAAAGAGAAAAAGCAGAACTGGAAGTGGTATGCAGGTATGACTGTGCAAAAGCAGGATTAAATCATGACTATGGATTCTTTCCCATTACAACAGGTGACTTGACCTCACCTTCCTCTGTGTGGTGTTTCCCAGTATTTGAATCTTAACAACTGCTTTGATCTGCTGTTACAGTGTGACCTGATCCTATGACTTACACTTTCCTGCATTTATTTCATCCCATCTGTAAGTTCTTTATCTTCAAAGCGTCTAACAAGGTGGGATTCTTTTCCCATGAAAGCTCATGTGATAAATAAATCTTTTAGTCTGTAAGGGCATGGGACTCTTTGCTTGTTTTGCAGAACTAGTCTAACATGGCTGTCGCATTGGAAGTTATCTTGTAATATCAGTCTTAGTTTAGGGGGTGAGTTATTTTAGTTACTTATGACCTACTCTTTGACTCATTATTTATCTCTTTCTTTATAAGAAGCTGACTTCTATTTGCTTAAAATCTTCCTGTAATCAATAAAGTGGTTTGTTTTATCTAAAACAGAGCATGTGGTTTGACTGCAGACACCTTGCTGGGAGCAATAGAGCTGGTACAGATCAATTTCTTTGATAAACTAACCATGGCCATAACTACCCATTTGGGCATCCATGGCAAGCAGCCCCAAAGGTGCCCCTCCGAACTTGGGCCCCAATCTGGGGCCTATCCATCCCCATGGCAGCCAGAGCTGATTGGGGGGGTCCCCTACCCTGCTGTGGTGAGAACCAGGTGGGGCGTCCCTTCCCTTTTACTGGCCAGAGCCAGCAGGGAGGTTCCCTACCCTGCCATGGCCAAAGCTGGCAGGGGGGTCCCTTCCCTACCATGGCCAGAGGAGGCAGGGGATCCCCTACCTGGCCACAGCAGAGCTGGCAGGTGGTTCCTTTCCTCACTGTGGCCATAACTGGCCAGGGGTGTCTCTACCTGGCTGTGGCCAGAGCCAGTAGCGGGGAGGTCCCTTCCTGGCCACAGCCAGAGCCAGCAGATCTCTTCCTTGCTAAGGCCAGAGCTGGTGTGGGGGCAAGTCCCTACCCAGCTGTGGCCAGAGCCAGCACGGGGATCCCTTCCCTGCTGCAGCCAGAGCCAGGATGGAAGTGCCTTCCCCAGCTCCCAGGGGAATGTGTCTTCAAGGCACATTCCTGTTTGGGGTCGGGAAGGGTCTGGCGTGGTACCCTCTCCAAGGTGCACCTGAGGCTTTACCCCATTCACCCTTCCATATTTATGGCCCTGAAGCTAACAGATGAGTATAAATAAGTTGGCAAGGTGCAGTATACAGCACTGAACCCTGAAAAACAGTAGTTCCCAGTGTTGCATCTAGGACTGGGGCGTTTGCTGGGGGCTGTGCCATGAGTGGCTGGCCAGAATTGCTTCTTCATTGGTCAGGATGCTGGATGTCATCTGATGCAGGAGTGGGCAGTTCACTCAGCAAAGCAGGCTGGGTATGTCCACACAGCACTTTTATTTCGAAATAACACTGGTTATTTCAAAATAAAAATGATTATGTCCACATGATGTTTTCTTATTTTGAAATGACAGGCTCTGTTATTTCAAAATAAGAGCCGTCATTTCGAAACAGCTTAGACCCCATTCATTTTGAAGCAGCTGTTATTTCGAAATGGTTATTTCGAAATAACGCCATTTGGACATGTTGTTTCAAAACAACACCCAACTGTTTTGAAACAACATGTCCAAACGGCCTTATTTTGAAATAACTGTTTTGAAATAACAGCTGTTTTGAAAGCAGGCTTTCCCTTAATTCAAATTAACATTTTGTTAATTCAAATGAACTTATTTTTAAATAAGGGCTTTATTTTGAAATAACTCATTTCAAAATCCTTATTTCAAAATAACCATGTGTGTGTGGACATAGACGGTAAGTCAGGGCCCAGGAGTAAGGAAGTGGGGAAGCACAGCTACACACCAGTCCAGATTGCAGAGGGGGGGGGTAGGATGTCCCACTGGAAGAAATTCTCTTAAAAGTAACTATATTATGTTAGTATTTAAAAACATCTGAATGTTCAACATGAAAAGTATTTAACAAACTGAAAAAATACCTTTTAAAAATTCATATGTACTTTAGGAATAACGGCACAGAAGAGACAAGTAAAAAACCTAAAGGCTATGTCTACACATGCATTGTTATTTCAAAATAAGGATTTTGAAATGAGTTATTTTGAAATAAAATCCTTATTTCGAAATAAGTTAATTCAAATTAACAAAATGTTAATTCGAATTAAGGGAAAGCCTGCAATCCACATGGCTGTTATTTCAGAAGGGATATTTCAAAAAGCCATTTGGACCTGTTCTTTCGAAACAGCTCTTTCGAAACAACGGGTCTACACAGTGTTGTTTCGAAAGAACAGCTTTATTTCGAAATATCCCTTCCAAAATAACAGCCGTTTCGAGGGGGGGCAGGTTTTACTTTTTCGAAATGACGATTCTTATTTTGAAAGGACGAGGTCCGTCCTTTTGAAATAAGAAAATGTCATGTAGACCTAATTTCTTTTATTTTGAAATAACAAGTGTTATTTCGAAATAAAAGTGCTGTGTAGACATGCCCATACAGTAAGAAGGATGCAAAATACAAAGGACTAACAAAACACCTGTCAAATTAACAACACAAAGCTATGCTAGACCATAAACAACTATATCATGAAAAGATTATGCAGGGTACAGAAAAAATAATAACAACTACACAAACTATACAAAACTCAGGTGAAGAAACTACAATCACAGACTAT
The DNA here is from genome assembly GCA_007922195.1 of Podocnemis expansa. Lineage (NCBI taxonomy): Eukaryota > Metazoa > Chordata > Testudines > Podocnemididae > Podocnemis > Podocnemis expansa. Next base: position 929,281 of record ML682091.1, read on the forward strand.
ATATAAATGGTACCAAGTAGAATGATTAAGAGAAGGTAGGAGGCCTATATCGATTTATAATACCTGTCCCAGGACCGCCGTGGAACCCAAAGCAAGGAGGCAGAATAGCTGCAGCATCTCAGCACTTAATCGTTCAGCCAGCAATCCGTGTACACCCCCCCTCCCCCCAAAAAAAGGGTCTTTGGGGTGGGTGCTACCTGTCTCAGTCAGGGGATCAGTCCGACTGGGTCACGACGTGCCCTTTAGCATCCAAGGGTGGGAGAACAACAAGCTAGCTGAGACAGGGGGTTTTAATAGAATTTTGCCCAGCCAGAGTAAAAATAGCCAATTAGGAGTGGGATCCTGGTCAGGACCAATGATAAAACTGGGACCCCAGACAATGACCCCTCCTTTGTGGTGATGGGGGTGTTGAGAAACTGTTCAGGGGGGATAGGAACTCACCCCCTTTCTTGTTGACACAAAGCTAGGGAGGAAGAAACTCACACAGGAGATTGAGAGCCATCAGGGGAGATTGATACTTAACGTTCTTCCCCCTTGTGCTGGATGGCCCGGAGATGGAGGCCCATCAGGGAGATTGATACTTAACATTTCTCCTTGAGAGCAGCATAATCCAGGGGGCTACGTGTGGGGCGGGGTGGCCATCATGGCTGCCACCTCTGCTGACAGGCATGGAAGGGCTGGCGAGGATTAGGGGATGGGGACATGTGAGGGGAGTCTGTGGAGAGGGTCTACAACTTGGAGAGGGACACTGGGGAAGGGTGTTGGGGAGTCTTGGTGGGAGGGGAGTTCCCAAACGGGGCCTGCAAGGGAGTGTTGGGGGGGGGGTGTCCCATGCCCTTGCCCATGGCCTCCCCAGGTCCGGGGCTGCCTCTGGGGAAGGCCAGACAGAGGACCTCCTGCAGCAGCTGAAGGGGCAATGAGGTCCACCAGCTGACGGACACTGCTGGCCAGGTCCTCAACTGCGGTGGTCAGGAGGTCACTGAGGCGGTCACTGCAGCCACTGGTGCCTGGGCCCTGGATCGCTGGCCCGATTGGGCCAGAGACCAGGAGAAGGGTGGCCTCACCAGATCTGGGTCACCGGCACTGGGATTCGGGGCATGTGCCCCAGGTGCCCAGCGCCAGCGACGCCCCTGGTGACATGCCTCAAAATAATTTGAGGTATCATAGTATGTGGTGGCAGAGAAAAGGTTGAGAACCACTGGTCCAGAGGAACTGATATTGACCAAGAATGGAGTTCCCACCCCTGCCAAGGCAGGAATTTCACTTTCATTTTCATTCATGCTTAGCTATTCTTTGCTGGAGATAAAAGTCACATTAACACAAAGGTTTCAACATTTGCCCACTGTCCTCGGTGAGTTAACAGTGATCTGTTTTACGTGACAAAATGACAGTTAAGGACCTTTTTGCATTTTTCAAAAAGAAATATGCTGTATCTACTTCAGTTGGCTCATTAATTTTGGTAGGAATTGAAAAAATAATGGAACTTGAATTTAAATGTCCTTCAAAGAAGAACTGGAGCATTCTTTACAGCCTCTGCTATATTTTAATTCCAGCTTTTAGTTTACTTTTCCTGAGCATGGCTTTTCAGGCAGAATGTCATATTTGTTTCAAAGAACACTCTTGCAGTTGCAGTTTCAAGACTTTTTTAAAGGTGATTCTTCCTTCTGTTATATGGATTATCATTCTTTTCCTTGATGGAAGATATCTTGCTTGCATCCATAAATCACAGGAGGAAAATCTCACAATGAAGACTGTGAAAAACTCTAGCATGGAACAGCCCAGTGACTTATATATAATATCACAGGTAGGTTTCTGCCCTTGCAGATCTCTCATGAAAGACTTAATAATATGTGACATTTTGCTTTCAGCTGTCTTGGATGCTTGATCCAAGCTGAAGATTTTCAGTTTCAAATTTTCAATGCTGACTAGATAGAATGAGTTCAGTAACAGCTTTAATTTTTTTTTTTTAAAGACACTAGCTGAAAGATATGAGACAGTTATGAATTCTGGGTTGAAAACATTATACTAGGGCCAGAGTCAGTGAAATGTTAGTGTTTGTGAATCATTGTTATATGATGCTACCTGAGACTGGTTTATTTCTGTTTCTTATTGATTCAAAGTGCACAGGCAATCCATTAAAATTCACAAAACAGATCCAAAGTGGAGGGTCTCTTCAAAACAGGGGTTAAAGTACGCCAGAATGCGGTGGAATGCCATTCCAGGACCCACTATTTTTAGGGGCTCAGTGTTCCAGGCCCCTTAATATAGAAAATAGAGTCAGAAGGCAGCATTCTGGTTCCATTTTCTATTTTTAGGGGCCTGAACACTGAGCCCCTAAACATAACAGGCCCCGGAACACCATTCTGCTGCATTCCAGCATGCAGGGGAGATTGGGAGGGGCATGTCTGGCTCCCCCTAGCATGCACTGGCTGCACTTGGAGGCAGAAGCCTCCAAGCACAGCCTACAGGAGGCATTGTCTCCCAGCTCAGCATGTAGCTTCTGGTAAGTGCTGGGGTGGCATGGCTCATATTGGGGGTGGGTACTGGGGGCAGGAAGTGGATTTTGGGGGTTGCAGCTGGGGGCGTACTGGGGACAGGGGAGTGGGATGTTGAGGACAGAGGGGGTAGGTGCTGGGGGCTTGAGTGGATTTTGGGGGTTGGTATTGGGGGCTCGGGTGGATTTTGGGGTGAGTACTGCGTACAGAGTAATGGATAGCAGGGGCTGTAGCTGGGGTACATGAATTGGGCCTGGACCCATGTGAGGGGGGGCCCCCCACACCTGCTGAGGGGCCCTGGAAATTTAAGGGGGTTCCAGGCCCCCCCAATTATAGTTTAATCCCTGATTCGAAACATATCCCCTATTACATAAAATAGATCACATTAAAAGACTATTAAACTCACAAAGTCAAATGTTATGAAGTTAGGAAATGGCTGCTTTCAGGTTGCCTATGTAGCCTTAATTCTGCCTTCATTATGACACAGACTGTAAATACATGATCCTATGCTACTTTTCCAAGTGGCCCTGGTTGCCCTAAGAAGGTCTCAGCACTGAAACATATGGAATCACAACCACAATTTCAGATGCTTTTTGCTTCACTTTCTGGCTTTGTCTAGATTAGGAAAAGCGTTATTAGTAATAGGGTTTATTTGTGTTGTGGTAACAACCTCGAGAAACCAAGTCATGACCGCAGCCCCCATTGTGCCAGACATTGTACAAACACAGAAGGAATGGAAGAACAAGGGAGTGGGTATTGGGGGCAGAGGGTGGATCTTGGGGGTGGGTTTTGGGGGCTTGGGGAATATTGTGGACAGGAAGTGGGTATTGGGTGCTTGGCGGATTTTGGGGGCAGATATTCAGGGCTTGGTGGATTTAGGGGATAGGTACTGGGGGCTGGGGTGGATTTTGGGTTGGGTAGTGGTGGCTGGGGGTGGATTCTCCAGATAGGGGAATGCATATTGAGGCAGTAGCTGGGGTATGTGAGCGGGTGAATGAGCCTTTGATTGAGTAGCTGGTTTTATTAGGTCCTGTAATAGTGTCTTTTGTGTGGATATGTGAGCAAAGTTGGCAGCATGGTTTGTTGCAGGGATTTGTGTCTGCTTTAATGGCTCCATTGTTAGGTCTCTATTTGCTGGCAAGTATCTCTTTAAGGTTGGGGGCTGTCTGTAAGTGAGGAGAGGTCTGTCTCCCAAGGCTTGAGAAATGAGGGATCATCCTGTAGAATAGCCTGTAGAGCAATGATGACGTGCTGTAGTGGTCTGACTTGGGGGTTGTAGGTGATGACTACAGGTGTTCAGTTGTTTTCTTTCCTAGGCTTCTCCTGTAGTATTTGATTTTGGGGTACCTGCCTGGCTCTGTCAATCTGTTTCTTCACTTCCACAGTTGGGTACCATAGTTTTAGGAATGCTTGATAGAGATCCTGAAGATGCCTGTATCTATCTGAGGGATCAGAGAAAATGCAGTTCTGTCTTAGAGCTTGGCTGTATACAAAGTATCATGTGGTGTGTTTTGGATGAAAGTTTGAGGGATGTGGGTAACTATACTGATAAGTAGGTATTTGGTATAGAGTGGTGTTTATGTATCAATTCCTAACTTATACTGTATTGTCCAGAAAGTGGATCTTTTGTGTGGAGCATTCCAGGCTAAGTTGAATAGTGGAGTGGAAATCTCTGTGGAAATCTTCAAGGTCATCCTTACCATGGATCCAGATGACAAAGATGTCATCAGTGTAGCATAAATAGAAGAGAAGTGCTTTTAGATGAGACTTGAGGAAATGTTCTTCTAAGTGAGCTATAAAAATGTTGGCATCAGGAGTGTTGTTGCCCTGTGAAAAGACCTGGGGCCTTCCCCCTGAGCCCCAACCTCAGCTCCAGCCCTGCCCTCTGCATCCCATCCAGAGTCAGGGCCCTGAGCTCTTGGTTCCTCCAGTCCAGCCCCAAATCCCCAGCCGGGGACAGGGCTGAGCGAGGCAGTCACTGTCGAGGGAGTCCTGGCCTGGGAGAGGTAGGTGCTACCGTGGCTGACCTGGCCCTGGATACCTGGCTGGGGCCAAGGCCAGGGCTAGGAGAGGCAGGAGGTGCACTGTACATTCAGGACACTGGCACTGGTACTCAGGGCATGTTTCCCATGTGCCAGGTGCCAGAGATGCCCCTGGTTGGCATATTGTGAGGCCATGTGGATACCCATAGTAGTGCCGCTGACTTGAAGGTATAAATTATCCTCATATCTGAAATCTGAAATGGTTGTGGGTGAGTACAAAGTCACAAAGGTCAGCCATGAGGTATGCTGTGGCATCATGTGGGATGGTTCTTCTAGTAGCTTGTGATCCATCTTTATGTGGGATGTTGTTGTAAAGAGCTTCTACATCCATAATGGCCAGAATGGTGCTTTCTAGAAGCTCACCAATGGATTGGATTTTTCTCAGGAAGTCCGTGGTGTCTCAAAAACAGCTAGGAGTGTTGTTAGCATAGGGTCTGAGGAGAGTGTCCACATAGCCAGATAAGCCTGCTGTGCCTGTGCCTGAGACGATAGGGCATCTTTTTTATGGATTTTAGGTAGTAGATACAATATCCCTGGTTGGGGTTCTGCTGGTGTATCTGTCCTTAGTAGTTCCTGTGTTGCCTCAAGGAATTTCTTCAGTAGCTGTTGTAGTTTCTTTTGGTGTTCCTCAGTGGAATCAGAGAAAAGTGGTTTGTGGAATGTTGTGTTGGACAGTTATTTATAAGCCTTCTGATTGTAATCTGGTTTATTCAGGATGATGACAACACATCCTTGCTATGCTCTTTTACACATTAAAGACATCCATATAACTAGTTTATGTGTCAGAAAAGCCTCCAAGGCTTGATTCACCCCTATATTTGGGTAGAATTTGTAAACTGTACATCCCTCTGTCCATACCCGCTGTGATGTTTCTCAAATGTACTGATCTTTTTTCCTCTCCAGATCAGTGGACTAAGCACCATTTGTCTGGTGGCCTTATTTTTTTTTGTATACAAGAAATGGAAAAAAGAAGACAAGCAACATGGAGAGCATAGGGAAGCAACAGACCCCTCCTTGGACACAACCAAAAAGGACCAGTGCACCCCAAGGGGGGTGGAGTCAGGGGAAGCCTGTCTGCCAGGTCAGCAGCCAGGGGGTGGGACAGGAAGTATAGAAGGAAGGCCTGGGAGCTCAGCTGAAGCTAGGGAGCTGAAAGAGGAGATGGAGCCTTTGCTCTCTTTACCGATCCAGCCTGACCGCTGCTCAGTCAAGGATGTCCCAATGGACTTGGGACATGATGGCCACCAGAATCTCTCCACCATGGACCAGCAGCTGGAGGGCTGTGACTCAAACAAACTGCATGCGGCTGCTGCCGTTGGTGTCCTGCAGGGCTTGTCAACCACTGAGGATGACTGCAAAACGCTTGACAATATACCCCTGGACAACTGCACAGAAGACACCAATGATGCAAAGCATGAGTAGGTACTTCCCAGAATGGAATCAGGCCTCAGGGATGGAAGCCTCCATCCCGCTGTGGCCAGGTGACAGGCTGGGCTGGCATGGTGTGGTCAGGACCCCGCTGGCTCCAGGGTGGACCCTGCTCTTGCGGATGGGGACCTGGCCTAAGACATAGCCTTCAGCCCCCTGCCTCCTCTCTTCTGGAGTTGTACCAGAAGCTGACCCTTGCATTGTGTCTTGACCTCATGGCCCAACACCCTGACTCACCACAGATTTTTTTTGTCTGTCTGCTCTGCCTGAAGGACCAGAGACAGTGGATATGTCTACACTTACATGTGAATTCAAACTGATTGTCATCAATTCAAATTCAAATAAGTGCATGGACATACCTGCTTTCCTCAATTTGAATTGAGGAAAGCAGAGATCGAATTGGTCAAACTTGCTTTTCCATGAAAGTCAGGGTCATTTAGAAGTGAATAATTTGAATTGACATAGTGTGGCCATGCCAATTTGAATTCACTGTTAGTCTGAATTAACCACAGCTTGATTTTTTCCTCTACAATAGTGCCCCTTACTGAATTTGAACTAGCAAGTCCTGTTCATGGACATGCCAATTCAAATTGAGTTTTCTAGTGTGGCCATGTCAATCTGAATTGACTGAATTTGAATTAGACTTGAATTGATCAATTTGAATTCAGTAATTCAAATTGAAATGCTCAGTGTAGACATAGCCAGTTTGTTTGGCTGCCTGTCTCACCTGAGGGGCCAGAGACTGAGAGAGAGAGAAAGGCCAGGCCTGGACCCTCCAAAGAGGACAGAGGCGCCTATCTTACAAGAGGAAATGAAGAATATAAAGGAAAATGAGCACAGGAATGAGTGACAGACATCCTAGAACCTCATATCTCAGTTTATTTGAACAAAGTTTGTGAACTATACAGGAAATAATAATAAAAAATAATGTCTGAAGTCAAGACATTCCTGAACAGATTGCAAGTGTGAAAAATTAGGGCAAAAGAGCGGAGTAATAGGCTCCTATAGATCTTAATATTGGGATCACTGGTCACCCTGTACTGAACAGACACCAGAGATCTACACATTAGGTACAGATTTCAAATATTCCTACAATCTGTATAGAAAAGACAGTAGCCCACCTTTACATAAGTGTCCTGTATTAACAGAACAAAAAATGATTTTTAAAAGAACTATGTGACATGATGTAGCCTATATATACCCTTATGATGTGATTTCTGTATCATGCACATTCACCCCTGCAGTGTTTGTGTTGCTAAACTAGACTAACATGGCTACCCCTTTGGAATGTGTGTATTTTCTAATGCAAAGTATGTCACTACTAGTGTCTTTGGAATGCTCATGACATACTGCGCATGATTACGGTAGCATGTTTCCTGTGTATACGGACATGAATCCCTGCTAGGTCATATCCCCAAATGTGTGTCTCACATGGCTTAAACAGATCCAGATAAACACAAAACTGAAGGTCCATGGGAACAATGGCGTGGCCTGAACACCTGTGGCTCAAGTGGAAGGAATCACACCCCCTGGCAGACACGGCCAATTACCTGAACCCATCAGGTGTTGAGGAAACTAGTTAAAAGAAAGAGGCACAGTTGTCTTGGCTCTCCTTTCAAATCCATCTTGTCAGCAACACCAAAGAGAGTGAATCTACCTATGGAGTGGAGTGTCTCATTGCTAGGGACATTGCAGTTTGTCTGTGTGATAAGCTAACATAACAGACTAAAAGTTATTGTAATATCAGTCTTAGTTTAAGATGCAAGTTACCTTTTAGTTAATTGTGACCTACTCCTTGACCCATTATTAATCTCTTATTTTAGAAGAATCTGACATATATTTGCTTAAAATCTTGCTGTAATCAATAAAGTGATGTGTTTGTTTTATCTAAAACAGGGCATGTGAGTTGAGTGTGTGCAGAGACCTTGCGGGGAGTGTCAGAGCTGGTACAGAACAATGTCTTTGATAAACTATGTTAGGGTTCTCAAACTGTGAGTTGTGACCCCTTAGGAGGTCATGCGCAACTTAGGGAGGAAGTCACAAATTTTTTTCAAGTTTTGTAATTTTTTGAGTACAGCAGGGGTTTCAAACTTACAGCTCATGAGCCAGAGCCAGACCACCAAGGGTACTGATCTGACCCATGGAGCAGTTGCCTGGGAGCTCTATGCAGTAAAAACACCAGCAGCCAGCAAAGCTAAGCAGGGGCAGGTATGTGTCTGCATGGGGTAGGGGAAGTAGAAAGGGCAGGGGTCTGGAAGCTACCCAGTAAGGTAATGGGGGGGGGGGGAGTTGGGAGCTTCCCAGGAGGGAAGGTGGGGGGGGATCTTGAAGCTGCCCAGCAGGAAAGAGGGAACTGAGAGCTGCTGAGCAGGGGAAGGGAGGGGTTGGGAGCCAGTGTGGGGAAGGGGAGCCTGCTGATCAGGGAAAAATGGAAGGCAGGGGAAAGTGGGACCTGTGGTGCTCTGAATGTGACAGGGGAAATAACCCTAACCCCAATGAAATCATTAGTATTATTCATGGGGGAGGGATTGCACAAATTCACATATCATTTTAGGGGATTGTAGTATCCTGGAATTTGAGAACAACTGAACTAATGAATGAGTATAAATAAGTTAGGAGGCTGCAGCATACAGCACTGAACCCTGTAAGACAGTAGTTCCCAGGGTTGCATCTAGGACTGGGGGCGCTTGCTGGGAGCCTGTCCCATGAATGGCTGGCCAGAAGTGCTCCTTTGTTTATCAAGATGCTGGTCATCAACTTATGCAAGAATGGGTGCTTCACCCACCAAAGCCGGCTAAGTCAGGGTCCAGGAGTAGAGAACTGAGGTGACATCTACACACTAGTCCACATTGCAGAGAGGGTGGAATGTCCCACTGGGAGAAAACAGAGTTCTCTTAAAATTGACTATATTATGTTTGATGGTTAAAAACATCTGAATGTTCAACATGAAATGTCTTCTAGGAGCTCAATACCTATCTTTTAAAAATTAATATTACTTTAGGAATACCAACCCAGAAGAGACAAAGGGTGGAAAAAAATCTCTAAAGATATCTGGGAATCTATTCCTCAGGGTGTGTTCTGTTCATTGTGCATCAAAGAAGAAAAAAGGGGGGAGGGCAGAGAAAACATGCCTGGTTCTGAGAATTTTTCTTGCTTCAGCGATACATTTCTTCTTCCCTTCTCTTTTTGTTCCATGTCTCAAGATAACTCCAGCTGGACTGCTAGCAATGTTCCCTCTAAGGTTTGACGGCTTGTGTGCAAAATTTTCA
>ML682091.1:958514-983717 GCA_007922195.1 Podocnemis expansa
TTGAAAATTTTGCACACAAGCCGTCAAACCTTAGAGGGAACATTGCTCCCCACCCTCTCATCATCGCACTGAGTCCAGCTGCTCTCACACGTGCAGAGGCTGCAGCACCTGTAAGCCCATATAACATGGTCCCAGAGCTCTCACCTCTGTCATTGCACTCCCCCTTCAGCCATTTCACTCCAGCCATGGGCAGAGACCCCTCAGGGCAGGAAATTCTGGGACATTGCCCTCCCTCACTAACTCCCCTGGCACTCACTTGACTTCTCCTCCCCCCCCCCTTATAATTTCTGTCTGGGGCTCTTCTGCTTTTGGCCTCTCTCCCCTCCTCCCTTATTACACGCTCCCAGAATCTTCCTGCAGTAATCTGGGCTCTTCCTTTCCTGCTGCTGCAGCCCCCTCCCTTTTCTCAGCCACATCTTCCACTCCTGACTTTGCCCCAAGAATGAAGCATGACCTCATTTTGTGCTGTAAAGCTCCTTGTCTATGAAGGCAAGAACAGTTTTAATCTGCAGACTTTACAGCAATAAATTATAAGGTAGCAGCACCATAAAACATTTCTTGATCAGGTTAACAGCTGCTTTACAGAAATGGACACATCAACGTTCTGCCTTTTGGGAAGTTTTATTCTGAACAAGAGGAGGAAACATCAGAAAACATCATCTAAAACAGAACTAACTAATTAGAGTAAAGTGACAGTCTCTGTTCTACTCCTGCTTCTGTCTAGGGATTTTCTGTCCACCTGTGTTTCTGAAGGACCTGTCACTGTGGGAGCCAGCTACTGATGAACCCTGTCTCATTAAAGGTTCTTCACATTCATCATTTAACTTCAGCTTGCTACTAAATCAAGAGAAAGGGAAACTCCCACAAGCAGTGGCCTCAGAAACACCAGCAGATGCTGCTCGAACATCCAAAGGGCTGGTTATGTTAGTCTAGTTCAGCAAAAGAAACAAGGAGTCTAGAGGCACTTTTAACAACTAAGAAATTTGTAAGTCTTTAGAAGTGCCACTAGACGCCTTGTTTGTTTTGCTCATATACCCAGTAACCTTTTGGGATGAGTGGGCAGACCCTGTATCCTTGCAAACAATGGAAGTCTTGACGTTCACTCCAGTGTGTGCAGCATCGTCTTACTTCTGCAGTTCTTGACCACTGAGAACATCCACTGAGCTCTGTGGAAATATAAGAAACACCAGGACTGTAGGATGGGATACCTGAACACATGCTTTGATCTCAGCCCAGCTGCATTCAGCCCAAGGAGCCAGGACTCACTTTGCTTTAAAGTAAGAGTGGGTCTGTCACTGCTCTCTCCTGTGTGAACTGTATGATCAGTACAGCTGTCACTGGTGTGAAAGGTCCAGTAAACTTCACAGCTTCCCTCTGATTGAAACTCGCTGTAAATGCAGAGTTAATTAGTAACTCTCCTCTCATTGGGCTGGATAGTTTGGAGAAATTCCTGGTCAGTCATCATTGTAGATTCTGATGTTTTGAGCCCAGACCCCAGATAAAAGAGGAATGACATAAGAATGTTAGGGGGCTGCAGGGAGTCTCTGAAATATGGGAGATGAAAGGGGGCACACAGGGAACTTTTAGGAGGAATGAATTGAGACCAGGAGCCCCTGAAGTGTGCAGTGAGCAGGCCAGCAGAACCAATGAGGTGTGAGACCTGCTAGTTGTAGGCCTTGCTGGAGCCCTAAGCATAATGGTGTCAATCAAAGGCTGTGACCAGAGCAGGCCTGACTTTGGCAAAATAGCAATGCATCACATGTCAGCAAACCAAGGAAGCACATTCCTGACTGGAAAGGACTTTACAAAACCACACATCTATCAAGTAACAATGTAAACACAGTGTCAAAAGATGATACAAGAACACTGATAGGCTTCTCCCCAGATCCAGTCTGGCATAATGCTGCGACCCCGATTCCCACTCGTGAACCCCGATTCTTCCTGCTTTGCCAAGTGACTGCTTACTCCTGAGTTAGCCCATTCTGGCCTCAGTCGCAAGCTGTGGGCATGTGTAGGAGAAAGTAAAAGGCTAAGAAAGATAAGTAGAAGCATCTAGGTATTGGCTTGAGTCCTAACGAAGCAATCCAGGAAAGTAGGCCTGAATGGCATGTACACCGGGCATGAATTGAAAGACCACAATAACCTCATCAAAATTGGCATGAAATAAGCTGAAGATGAGAATGTACTTAGATATGGATAAAGAGGAGAATGTACTTGGAAAGAAAGTACTTGGAGAAAGGTGGTGTTAGCCTGGTTTCATGCAAAAAGAGATAAGGAGGTATGATGTGCCTAAGTGACCTGTGCAATGGAGAGGTTTTGACAAATCATGACACCTTGATGGATGGTGATGTCCAGGGACCTATCAAATCAAGGATGACATCAAGAAAGGGGTATGTGGACCAAGCAAGGTAAATCTGGATCCCAAAGGGGTTTGAGTCAGTAGGTCCAAGTAGCGTATAAAAATAACAGCCCCAGAGCCCAAACTTTGTGCAGCCAGGAGAGTGACAGCCAGTCCTGCTGTCAGTTGATCTGTTCCATTGCATTGAGAGCACCAATGCTGCCAACAAATCTGTTGATATGGATCGTTTGCCATAGTGCTACGTTGTAATAAAGCCTAGCCTGGCACCTTCATTTCTACAAAGATCTGTGTTCATGTTGGTTTCCTCGATCATGAGTTCTGCCTCAGTTTACTCACATGCATTCACACATGCAGCCAAACTGATATCAGTGCTGGACACAAAACAACACTGATAAGAACACATCTTGCCTGACGTGCCTGACCGCATTCTGCCCAGGGTACCACAGCACGTACCCTCTGACTAGTCAAAGGACTCTCCCCCAGCAAGCACTCCCGGCCCCAGTCACCACACCAGGAGCCACTGTCTCCAGAGATTGGGACCCACTCCCAACCACCATAAACTCAAGTCTGTACATTTACCAAAGAAATGGATTGTGCCCAGCCTTCTTCACTCACACCCTCTAAAGATCACACAGGTTTAGAGAAAACAACAACCAGTTTATTGATCAGATTCTAATTTTGTATTAGAATATGGCCAATCATGGCAGAATCACAATATAAATGAGTCAGGAGTGATCACAAGGAAATAACAGATAAAACACACATACTAACCTAATATTTCTACTTAAACTGACCTCAAAGTTCAAGTTTATGTTTAAGGTGTTCAGCTGTCAGATGTTTGTACAGCCAGTCTCTGCCTGTGGGCAGGCAGGGCCCAGATCTAGCTTGAAGTTGTTTCAAGATGTTGAGTCCAGCTCAGAAGCCTCAAAAATCTTCCAAGTCTTTTCTTTGTTTCCTAAAGCTTGCTCTGAGCCCTTGCTTTCTTGGCAGAGGTGATCTCTTTCTCTATGGCTACACCAATGGTTAGTCCAAACTAAATACTTTGAAAGTTAGTTCAAACTAAGCACGTTTTTTATTTGGAACTAACTTCTTTGGGGGTGGGGGTGGGCTGCAAAAGGCAGCTTTGGGACCTAGAAGCCGTTGTGCTGGCCCTGCATCAAGGTCTGCTGACATAGCCAGCTGTGTCCTCTGCTCATGCAGCTGATGCTGACTCTCCAAGAACTGAGCAGCTGTAAAAACTTACAAGGCTCAACAACTCCCCACACCACCAATAAGTAATCATCATCAATCATTATCATCTTCTAATTCCTGAAGCTGCTTGTTTCTTGGTGACTTCCTGAAATCCCAGTGCTGATTCCCAATCTCATTCCCCTGTGGGGCTGTTGCCATCTGATACACCCTGCAGGGTTGTTAACTAGGGTGGGACAACCAGGGCTTTGCTCCAGGCACAATATTTTAGAGGGCCATTTCAGTCAAGCAGCTCCATTTCATGGCTCAATTTGAGGGTGTATTTTGTGTTGCTTGCCCTGCATGCAAAAATAACTAGTGTGATGCTATCTGGGTCTAGGGAACTGTTTATGATTATTTTTCATATTAATATTTCATATTTGCAATAATCTATATGTGATATGCCATGTTTGGTATCAATAGGAAAGCTATAATCTGCTAAGAATGGTTATATGGTTTATATGTAGGTATCATGTCTGTATTAGAGATTAGAAATCTATTTGTCTTTATGTTGTGTTCCAAGGGATTTGTTCTTAAGGCAATTCCAGACTGGGTGTCTGCGCAACTATTGTTCCTCTTGATGGCCTCCTGAAGGGGGCGCTCCCATCTACAGTGGGCCCAAGAATAAACCTGTTCGACCAGTTACCCAGTGTGACCATGTGGCCCAACTCCATTTTGAAGCTCGCAAGGACTCTGAGATAAAAGGCAGGGGAGCCATCTCCATTTTCTCTTTAGTCTTCAGTCTGCCTGCAACCAACACCCTCCTCTGCAACTGTTTTCCTCGGACTGAACAAAGGACTGAGACCTACCCAGCTGCTGCTGCTGCTGCTGCTGCTGCTAGGTGTGCACCAGAGGAGTGGGACTAATCTGCAAACTACAGGATCATCAAGGATTTGTTTTCTATTGACTCTAAACCATTTATATGTATGTGTTTCACTTTTACCCTTTAACATCTCTCATGTTTCATTTGTTTTCTTTTTATATGAAACCTTTAGTTGTAGTTACTAAAGGATTGGCTGGCAGCGAGGTATTTTGGGTAAGATCCAAGCCTATATTGTTCTGGGTGATGTGGCTGACCCTTTGGGGTCAGGAGAACCTATTTCTTAAAGAGACCCAGTAGCTAGAGGGGACCATAGGATCTGACGTGCAGTAAGGGGGCTGTGTTACTATTGTATTATGCTTGATGATGACCAGAGTGGGGAATCAGAAGCATGTTTTGTTACTGACTGGTTTAAGTGGTTTAGGGGGTTGGCCCCTGATTTTGCAGCTTGCCCTGATTTTGGCACATTCAGAAGGTTATCCACGGAGGCCCGGGTCACACCTAGTTCCAGCACTGACACCCTGTGGGCATCAGGTCTCTTGAGCTGGGAGTGTGTGGACTGTGCACTCCAGAGGTGGGGCAATAGTGGCAGACTAAATGCTAGTTAGATAAGTTTCCTTTATTACTGTATTCTGCATTCAATAGTTGATTTATTCTATTCCCCTGTGGATTTAAAATAGTAGTGATATTTAATTTCATCCTCTTATGCCAAGTTTTCTTAGTTTATTAAGTAAGGGGCTGCTAATTAGAATTTAAGCATATTGATTGTAGTGTATACACTACTAGTATTTCCGAATTAGACCCATGACACAAATTATTAGTCTTATCCACATGGGTTTAGTCCTGGAGGCTCCCAAGGCACACCACTGAGCATGTACAGGATCCGGGCAGGTGGAGGCACCACCAATTTTAATTTCCTATGAAAGCAAAGGGACTAAGCAAAGGGGTGGGTAAAGGATTCCCACTATTCCAAAATCACCAGTGGGATACTCAGGACCTCCCTGCTCTCACCAACCTTAGGCGCATGTGCATACGTGAATGTTGCCTGCTCCCAAGTAACCCAGGAAGAAAAGGGAAGGGGTTACATGTCCTTAATTACAAAAGCCCCACAACACATTTTACTAAAAATACTGATATGTCATCTTACCTTTAATGCTGTTTCAACACAGTTTTTGTCAAGCAATAGATAAATTAGGTAATTTCCTTGATGGAAAGAGCGATCCAAGTGATTATTATTTGGACCTTTGTTTCCATCTCTTCTTAACAATAAAACTTCCCAAGAACCGGACCATTACTGTTACCATGGTGAGCAAAGAATCTTGGAGCCGATAAGGGGAGTTTTCTTGTATTTTATTGCTGCCAAGTCTCAGGGTCAGAACAATTGCTGCTTCTGGAACTGGGATGGACAGGAACTTCTAACATACACTGTGGATTTAGCATTTGAAGAACACTAATTCACAACAAAGAATGTGAAGTCAACATTCATAATTAGGCACCTAAATAAGTGCCTTGACTTCCAATGTTACTGTGCACGTGTACCTAGCATTTACATTAGCTGGATCAGCAGTTGCTGAGTAGTACCCTGGAAATCAGGATACTTATTTAGGTTGGCAGTTTTCACATTTTCTTTAAAATATGTAACTCCCACCCTGTAGTCCTCAGGTGGGGAGCCCTGAAGAGGACATTCTTTCGGGAAGCATGATGCAGACTTGTTTTTTTTCCTGAACTCAGTCCAGTAGTTGGACAGAGAGTGTTGAAGACTTGGGCAGGTGATGGTCATTACCTTCTCTGTGATTCAGTTTCTCCATTTGAAATGTGGGATTTATAATGTTCATTGACCAGTGAAAGCATTTTAAGGTCTGCAACTGAAAAGCCTGATTATATGTGTGAACTATCATCATAGGCACAGCTGGTACTGAGGCCTGCAGCTAAGGCTGCCTGGAAGTTCCTATTCTAAGACCCTGTTTTCAATTCTGATAATGCGAAAAAAACTTAAATAGTTCAGGCTGAAATTTTCCATGGCAGCTTCCTGCCAAGGGCTGAGCGTTTCTGGTACATGTCAACAAAAATGGTTCAACCATTTCTGAGAATGAGAATAGAGAAAAATAATAAAAAATTTAGAAAATGTGACTTTTGAGGAAAGGTGAAAAAAAAGCTGGATGTATTTAGTTTTGAGAAAAGAAGATTGAGGAGGGTCCTAATAGTCTTCATATATATTGAGGATTGATAGGAAAAGGACAGAGATCAATTGTTCTCCACATGTACTGAAGGTAGGACAAGAGATAATAGGTTTCATTTGTAGCAAAGGAGATGTAGGTTAGCTATTAAGGGGAAATGGTTGGACAAACTCCTGTCAGGGACGGTCTGAGAGAGAAGGTGGGTATGGTAAGATGGGTGTGCTACTTACTGTCTTCTGTTGAACCAACTTCTTCCAATAAGAGAAAATACTTCATTCCCTTGTTTCATTATTGTCCTGGGACTGACTGAGCAATGACAACACTGTGTGTGGGGATGATCTAGGTTTACTTGGCCCTACCTCAGGGCTGGGACTGGGCTTGATGACATCTCGAGTTCTCTTCCAGGTTGACATTCTGTGTCAGCTCACCCTTGTTTAAAAGATTAAATTTAAAACTGTTTCTCTGAGAAGGTCTTGGGCTGCCATGCTTTGGAGCAAGGACTTACAATTTGGCAGAGGAGAGTCCCATTGGTGTCAGGGATGTGTCCTATGCTGGTCCAATGCAAACCAGCTTGAATCTGGACATCTTATAAGTCATGGAAAATGGCTGTTCACACATGCAGCTAAATTCTCTGCATTGAATGTTCTCCAGCCACTCTCAGTGCCTACACGTGGTAGGGCTGCCTGTGGAAATCCCACACAGAGCAACTGAGCATGTTCCAGCCTGAGCCTGCAGGTGCTGAACAGGATGTGAGCTACAATTGCACCTCCCGACTGCCAGAGGTGCTGTTGTTTCAGGCACTTGACCTGGGACCGTCCATCCTGTGCTCTCAGTGCTCTGGCTGCTGGCATTGATGACTGAATTTCTGGAAGGTGGGGGTGGGGGTTCAGCTGATTGCTTAAAAAAGTCAGCAATTGCATGCAAAACAATGACATGCCCATCTGCTGTTTTTCCACAGTTCCTAAGGTTAAACCTCATTTAACTGCTGTAACTGCATCCTGGACCCAGGGGACTAGTTTATGGCCCTTGACTTAAAAGATGCCTATTTTCATATTGCAATCATACCCCCTCAGAGAAAATACCTGCAGTTCGCCATAGGGTGCAACCACTACCAGTTTGCCACCCTACCTAGGCTGCTCACATACATTCCATACCCTCCATCTGCACTCCCTTTTCAGAGTTAGTGGAAAGAAAGGACTGAAGTGGGGTGGGGGAGGGTCAGCACCACCTACATACTGTGACCAGAGCATGGGACCAAGAGAGCATTGGCAACTGACCCTATGCGGACAGTCTAGGGCAAAAAGCTCCCAGATGACTGTGCACTGTGGCATGTACACACCTGCATTAGAATGGATGTGAGCAACCCATCTCAAAGAAGGACGTTTACAGGTAAGTAACCCTTTGTTTTAGAACTGACACAGCCCAGGTTGGCACAAATGGATCCCCGAGGTGGTGGGTGTGGACCTGCTTTAGAGGACTTTGATCACTAAGCCACACTCAGTTTACACCGAGTAGGGTGCAGCTGTGACTTTCCAACCACTTTCTGACTTCCATGTTTGCAGCAGGTGGAAGCAGCTGGTGACAGGACTCTCAGTTCAGCTAAAAATACATTAAATAAAGAAATAAAGTATGAAAGGTCCAGTCCACAGCCCCTGGGCTCTCAGACTCCCTGTATGGAATGGAGGACACAGCCTCAGCAAGGGGAACCAACACTGACACAAACTCTCCTTAGAACAGCTGTGGATGGGAGCCCCCTGCAGAGAAAGAAACAGGTAGGAAGCATTTTCCAAGGCTCAGCAGGTCGGTGAGCTCTTGGCTCTGGTGAGTCTATTTCCTTACTCATGGCACTTCTTATTTAGATCAGTGGCTCTCAACCTTTCCAGATGACTGTACCACCTTCTGGAGTCTGATCTGTCTTGCCCACCTCCAAGTCTCACCTCACTTAACAACTACTTGCTTACAAAATCAGGCATAAAAATAGTAAAGAGACATGGCACACTACCACTGAAAAATTGCTTCCTTTCTTATTTTTCTCCTGTAATTGTAAAATAAATGAAGTAGCGAGCAGCTAGCCCATGGAAAAAGCCATTTATAAAATAGATCAGTTGGAATATAAATCCTGTACTTACAGTTCAGTGTATAACACATACAGCAATATAAACTCGTCATTGTCAGTTTGAAATTTGAGTTTGCACTGAGTTTTCTAGAGCTTTTTACATAGTAGCCTGTTGTAAAACTAGCAATACCTAGCTGAGTTACTGTACCCACGCAAGACTCTGTGGCTATGTCAACACACAACTGCTTGTTTCGAAACAAGCATTTCGAAACAAGCTGTTTCAAAATAATGAGTTATTTTGAAACACCTGATTTCGAAATAACAAAAAGTTATTTCAAAATAAGGAAAAAAGCAGGAATCAAAATAGCATGTCCCCCTGTGGTCTTGCTTTTTCAATTCAGGGGCAGGGCACCACTTGTTTTGAAACAACTTAACCGTTGTTTTGAAACAACATGTCCAGACAACGGTTGTTTAGAAACAATTTGTTTCGAAACAACTGTTGTTTTGAAACAGCATGTCCCAACAGGGTTGTTTCAAAACAATTAATTTCAAAACAACCGTTGTTTCGCAATGGAAGGGGTTTAAGCCATTTCGAAACAACGGCCCTTGTTTCAAAACAACGGAATCCGTTGTTTTGAAACAAGAGAACGTCATTTGGACATGCCACTTCTTATTTTGAAACAAGCTCTGTTGTTTTGAAACAAGAAGCATGTGTCAACATACCCTGCATGCCCCTGGTTGAGAAGCAGGACTCTACCTGAGCTGTTACTGCCAAAAGGCCTCATTCCTCTTGATCAAAGGGTGAAAAACTATAGATGAAGACTCAAGGCCAGTAATTTTAAATGGGCGTTCTCTATAGCTGATCCAAACAGCAAAGAATAATTGGTGCACACTGATTCCAGGGGCTGTGACGGCGGGGGTCATTCCCAGCTCCAGGTTTTCTTTGCTGCAGTGACTGGGGGCTGCTCCCACCTTCTCACCTTGTTTGTCTTTCTGTTTTCTTTTCCATCTTCTTTTCCCTCTTCTCCAATACTTTCTTCTACCCTGATTCTTTCTCTTTCCCTCCCCTTGCTGTGTTTCTCCTGTTTCTCTTTGTTGCCTATTTTCTCAATATTCTTTCCTTCCTCTCCACCCCTCATTTCAATCCCCTGCCACCTGTTTTCTGCTCATTACCTCTTCTGAGCCTGCTCTACATCTATCCAAATCTTTTGTCTTGAAGGGGGACAAGGCCTTTACTCATGTCCCAGGCAGGGCAGGGCATAGGCTCTAAGGATGAAAACCCGTTCTCTGTGATGAGAACTGCAATGTTTTGTATCGGCCTTCAGCTCCCAGGTTACTTTCACTTTCCAGTTGACATTTTGTGCTGTGGCTGTTACAGTGAAAAACTTTCCTGTCACTGTCTGTGTTCATTGTTCTCAGCACAGAATCCCTGCCTCCCTTCTGCTCCCCTCAACTCTGGGTGTTGGGCGGGCCAGCCCAGAGGCAGGGTGAGAGAGCAGACCCTGAGTCATGGGCTGGCATGCGCCACCCCCAGCATGGCACCATGGCTGCCCGTAGGGAATTAATGCCCTGATCTAGGTCCTCATTTACTTATGGACCGAGCCAGCCCTACAGCTGGGGCAGGGAGATCTCTGCAAGTCAGGGAACAGAGGGTGGGGAGGACAGAGATAATTAATTAACTAAGGCGCTTGTTGGATCCAAAGATGGAGGAGGCTTGGAATTACTTCAATTCAAAGTTGCAGGAACTATCTGAAGCCTGCATCCTAAGGAAGGAGAAAAATTCATAGGTAAGGGCTGTAGATGAGTAAGCATCTTGGACAGATGATTAGTGGAAAGCAGAAAGCCTACAAGGAGTGGAAGATGGGAGAGATCAACAAGGAAAACTACCTCTTGGTGGTCAGAACATATAGGAATTGAGTGAAAAAGGCCAAAAGCCAAGAAGAGTTGGACTTTGCAAAAAGAATTAAAACCAATAGTAAAAGGTTTTACAGTCCTATAAATAAGAAGACAACAAAGGAAGAAGAACTGGGACTACTAAGCACTGAGAATGGGGTGGAGGTTAAGAATACTGTAGGCATGGCCCATTATCTAAACCAGGGGTCTCAAACTCAAATCACCATGAGGGCTGCATGAGGACTAGTAGAGGGCTGCATGAGGCTTAATATGGTAGCTGGAGGGTCACACCACTGAAACCTTTCCATACAATGATATTGAAAATATTGGTAATGGTCATGTCACTGCAGGCAACAGGAAATAACTCTAAGGGCCGCATGCGGCCCATGGGCTGCATGTTTGAGCCCCCTGATCTAAACAAATACTTTTTTCTCCATTTTTAATGTGATTAATGAAGAACTGGCATATGGGGCAGGGTGGCTAATAGGAGTAAGGATATAGCAGTAGAAATTATCTGATCTGAGGTAGAAGCCAAACTTGAATAGTTATTGGGACTAAATCGAGGGGCCCGGATAATTCCCATCCAATAATATTAAAGGAACTGGTATGTGAAATTGCAAGCTAATTAGCAAGGATTTTTAATGAATTTGTAAACTCAGCAGTTGCATCATGTAACGAGAATTGCCCCTATCTTTAAGACAGGGGGAAAAATGTGATCCAGATAACTACAGCCCTGTTAATATGACCTCAGCACTATGCAAGTTCTTGGGGAAAAAAAATTGAAAGAGAAACTAGTTAAAGATAGAAAATGGAATAAAATACAACATAGCTTTACAAAAGGTCCATGAAGCCAGATCAACCTGATCTCCTTTTTTGAGAAAATAACAAAGGGAATTCAGTGGATCTAATTGCTATAGATTTTGATAAGGCAGTTGACACAAAACAAAAGAAGAGTCTTGAAGCATTTTGAAGACTAACAAAAGTCTCGTGGGTGGGACCTCCCTGTCTCGGTCAGGGGATCAGTCTGACCGGTTCATGACGTGTCCTTTAGCATTCGAGGGTGGGAGAACACTTGAGCCAACCGAGGCAGGGGCTTAAATAGTGTACTGCATGGCCAGAGTATAAAATAGCCAATTGGCAGTGAGATGCAGGTCATGACCAATGCTAAACTGGGACCCCGGACAATGATCCCTTCTTCATGGTGACGGGGGTGCAGAGAAACTGTTCAGGTGGATAGAAACTCACCCCCCCCCCTTGATGACACAAGGCTAGGGAGGTAGAAACTCACCCAGGAAATCGAGGCCCATCAGGGGAGATCGATACTTAACATTCTTCCCCTTGAGCTGAATAGCCCGGAGATGAGACCCATCAGGGAGATCTATACATAATATTCTTCCCTGTGAGCTCCATAGTCTAGAGGGCAACGTTGGGGGGGCAGGGTGGCCATTGTGTCTGCCACCTCTGTTGACAGTAATGGGGGAAAAATCCATTGTCAAGCTTTAATCCTGCTTTCACACAATCTAATCTAAAAAAATAGCAACTTTTCTTTTTCTTTCTTTCTTTCTTTCTTTCTTTCTTTCTTTCTTTCTTTCTTTCTATGTGCTGTTTCCCAGTCTTTGAATCTTAACAACTGCTTTGATTTGCTCTTAGAGTGTGACCTGATCCTATGTCTTACACTCCCCTGCATTTATTTCCTACCATTCTGTAGATTCACCCATCTTCAAACTGCCTGAAGAGGGATTTTCTCCCATGAAAGCTCATGCAATAAATAAATTTGTTAGTCTTAAACAGTGCCTCCCAACTCCTTGTTGGTTTTACAGCAATATCAGGGGGGTCCTCTGGGAAGGAGAGACACAGAGGGTTGGGTGGAGAGGAGGAGAGATGGGCTGAGAAGGGCAAGAGGGGAGATACATTGGTTTGGGCAGAGAAGAGGAGAGACAGGTAGGGTCAGGCTGAGAACTGAGGAGACATGCAGGGTTGGGCTGAGAACGGGAGACTCACAAATCCATCAGAAAATGGGAGAGATGGCGGGGGGGTCGGGCTGGAGAACAGTGAGAGATGTGGGGTCAGGCTGAGTTGCTGGGTCCTGCTGAGAATAGGGGGAGATGCCGAGCTGAGAATGGGGGGAGCCAATCGGGGTTGGTCTGAGATGCAGGGGAGATGTTGGGTCAGGCTGAGATGCCTGGTTGGGCTGAGATGTGGGGGAGATGCACGGTTGGGCTGAGAACAGGGGGAGATGCCAGGTTGGGCTGAGATGTGGGGAAGATGCTGGCTCAGGCTGATATGCTGGGGAGATGCCAGATCAGGTCAGGGAACATGGGGCATTTGAATGTTGTGCACACAGCTGGGAATGCTCCCAGATGTGGCGTGCCTTCTCTCCAGCCCCCTAGCCCCATGTTTTCTATGGTTAGAAGGCCAATTAAGTTGACTTAAGGCAACTCCCTGTCAACATTGCCTTAAGTCAACTTAACTAAGTTGACTTAACTGTAAAGTCAACTTTATAAGTGGAAGTTATAAAGTTGACTTTAGTAATCTTGGAAAGTTGACTATGTTACCTTGCAGTGTGGCCTGGGCTTTATTTAAGTCAACTTAAGGGTCCTTAAGTCGCCTTAAAGCCTTAGTGTAGACATAGTCACTTAAAGGTGAACTGCCAGAGTGGAGGGAGGTTACTAGCAGACTTTCTCAGGGATCAGTTCTGGGACCAGTTCTGTTTAACCTTTTTATTACTGACCTTGGCATAAAAATGGGAATGTATTAATAAAGTTTGCAGTTGACATAAAATTGGGAGGTTTTCCAACAGACAGAAGGAATCCACAGATCATCCTTGTAGCCCATCTCTGCACCTGCTGCAGTTTAAATTCATCTTTCTTAAATATGGGGGACCAGAACTCCACACAATACTCCAGACATGGTCTAACCAGTACTTTGTATAACAGTACAAACACCTCCCTGTTTCTACCAGAAATACCTGGCCTGAGGCATCCTAGGACAGCATTAGCTTTTTTCACAGCCACATCACATTGGGTACGTCTACACTATGTGTATGTCTACACTATAAAAGCAAAGTTGACTCTATTAAGTTGACTTAATAAAGTCTACTTAAACTCGACTTTAAGTAGACCTTATTAAGTCAACTTAGTAAGGCTACATGACATTAAATCAACTTTATAAAGTCAACTTAATGGTCCTAGCAGAAGTAATAAAGTCAACTTTACCTGATGCTAAAGTCAATTTTATTGCCCTGCAATGTAGACAGAGCTTTGTTTAAGTCGACTTAAAGGCCCTTAAGTCGACTTAAACAGAGCCCTGTCTACACTGCAAAGCAATAAAGTCAACTTTAGGGTCCAGTAAAGTTGACTTTATAAGGTCCACTTATAGAGTCGACTTTACCGTTAAGTTGACTTTATTAAATCGACTTAAGGCAATGTGGACTCACTAAGTCAACTTAATAAAGTCGGGTTAATAAAGTCGACTTAGTGCAGTGGGGCCATTAAGTTGACTTTATAAAGTTGAATTAAGCCAGGACACCCATTTAAAGTTGACTTTATAAAGTTGACAATGTAGTGTGGACTCACTAAATCGATTTAATAAGGTCAACTTAAAGTTGACTTTAAGTAGACTTTGTTAAGTTGACTTAATAAAGTCGACTTAGCTTTTACAATGTAGACATAGCCATTGGCAGCTAACAGACATCGGCTAATACTCCCAGATACTTCTCCTCCACTGTCACTTCCAGTTGATATGTTCCAAGCTTCTGGCAAAAGTTCTTGTTTAGTCCCTAAATGCCTGACTGTCTATGTCAAGGCTTTTTCCCCACTCTGGCACTCTGAGTGCAGAAGGTGGAGGCCCACAACAGGCCAGAAAAGCCACTGGCCTTAAAGTCTGATCTTAAAATTCTCCAAGGCCTCCAATTCCTGGCCTTGGAGTGGTATCGCTGCCACCACCCAAATGCAAAAAGAACCTCTTGAGACCCAGGAAGGCGCACTTGGGAATTCCTCCCTGTGAGGTACTTGCAACCCTCTTTATTCCTCTCTCAGGAAAGTGACTGAACTCCAGCTGCAATATGAGCTGGAACTGGAACAGGGTTCCCTCTAGTAGCTGCCTGTGCAGTCTAAGGCATGGGCACACAAACCTCTTGCCTTTCAGGACACAGAACCAGAACTTGCTTAAAACGTAAACTCTTTAATCAAAAAGAACAGATGATAAACACAGAGAGTTGCTTCTCTGGGAATTAACTTAGGTACTTACAGGGTAGTGGGAGGGGGTACATGTGCTCAGCACAGAGAAACCCAAGAAACAAGCCAAAAACAAAGAAAATTCCCTGACCGCATCTAAATAAACATTCCCTGTTCTACTCACGCCTGGTCAGTACCAAACTTAACTTATCTCTGGTAAGGATGTTGCTGGATTCTTCCTCAGGCCTCTCTGGCCTCCTCCTGATCCTTCCAGGAGGTCTGCTGCCTCCAAACAGGCCCAGGCCAGGCTGCTGTTACAGTTCAAAAGCCTGCACTTCATTCCTATTGGCTGTCCTGGGGCTCACTGACCAGAATGTTAACCCCTTCCTCCCCAAGGGTTATTACAGTCTACTTTCCCTATTAAATTTCATCCTGTTGCTGTTATTACAGTTTACAGGGTCATCCAGATTTATGGATGGAGATTTTCTATCTTTCTTTGCAGATGGATTTGCAAATGTGGCTGTACTTTGCAAATGAGCGTGGTTCAGTAAGTCTGTTTTCAGTATCACCAGTACTGAGAGTGCAGCAAGTACCTTCAGCAGCCTTCATGTTACTCATAGCAAAGACCATGGCCTCAGTTCAGTAGTGAAGGCCTTTGGTCAGCTTTGTCCTCTACAAGGTGCCCTTGCTCAATGGCTACAGTGGAACGTCTATTACCCCAAAAAGACAATGACTCAATCAACATACAGCGCTGAACCCTGGGCTGGTACAAAGATGCTCTTTCAATGAGCTCTCCTTTAATAAGTGATATATTACCTCATAGATATTGTTAATTACACCTTTATCCTGGTATCTCAAACAAAATGTCACCTTCATTATCTTCTCACCCTTCTTCATCTTCCCAAGGGGTCAGTGTATACCTGGCCATTTCTTAAGGATGTCTTTATCTAGTTACTTGAGAATGCTGTCTTTGACCCATCCTCTCAGGTCTGGAATGTGCTTGTGTGATTAGCTGACACCTCATATGTTACTATCTACCAAGGCTTGCTTACCCTCTTGGCTCCAGGAAGGCTATGATGTGACTAAAATAGTACATAGGGAAGAGTGCTGGGGTCGTTCTCTTGAGTTAAGGGCAGTGGTACCAGAGCTACCAGTCCTAGTGTCTCCAAACTGTTAGTGATTCAGGGAATAAAGGTACTTTATGCTCAATATTTTCAAACTGCCCTTCCTTTCCTGGTTCCATTGAAAAACCCCACAGAAAACTACTTCCCATGGATTACTTGACTTGATCCTCCAGAGATGGGTGGGCAAGGTTCTGTGGCCTGCAACATGCAGGAGGCTGGCCTTAGGTGATCATAATGGAGCTTTCTAGCCTTAAAGTTTGAACAGTGTTCAAGAACATTCTGTTGCTTCCTTTTTGCAGGATTGTTCCTGGGGCCTGTGGACAGACTCTCACTGAGCACTTACAGATCAGATATGTATTATCTAGGCACTCTCCTCTTCCTGAAACTTTCATCCAAGTTTTGATTGTCTCTAGTACAGTGGTTCTAAACCACTGTGTGGGGACACATTACTGTGTGGCCACACAGTGTTGTGTCACAGAGGGCCAGAGAGATTGCTGGATTTGTACTGGGGGTGGGTGGAGTGGGTTTGTCTGGTGTGTCCTGTGGGGTTGCAATATGCCACCAAGTGTGTTGTGACGTAGAGAAGGTTGAGAACCCCTGCTTTAGTATACAATTGACTCTTTAGAGGATTTTTTGGTTCTCTGTCTCATCAGGTTCAGCTCAGACCTGCTCACCATGTCCCAGGAAATGAAAACCCATTTATTTGACTGCTGAGAAAAATTAGGCTGCTGATCATCTGCTGGGAGATCTGACAGATAGGGACAGGTCAGGATCCCAGAAACAAACAAGGATCAGGTGAGTGGCTTCCCTTCTGAATGACCCCTGGGGATCCAAGCTTGGCTGCTTTAGTGAAGGTTACAAACCAGCTTATTTTGTAGTTCCCCGGTGCTCCTGAGCTTGCTGATGCTTTTTTCCAAGCTGGATCCTTAAAGGTCTTTAGGTATCTAACCCAAATCTGATGTCTGTTTTCATTTGCTACTAGAAGAGCCCCTGCTTAATAGATGGTGAGGGCAGCACCAGAACTAGGTATTTTGGCAGCTAAGATGTGCCCAGAGCAAGTAGCATGAAATGTGCCTTCAAGCTGACTGCTCAAATGGAGCCACTTGATATGATGCCTGCTTCTCCATACGGCACATGGGACTTTGCCCTGGTCACTCCACCCTAGTTACAGCTCTGGAAGAGGGGACCTCCAGTTGGAAGGAGGTTCTCTAGCTGTGGAAGCCTCAGCCCATATGTAGCTGTGAGTACTGTGTGAAGCTACAGTGAGTTAGTTAGGGCAGCTAATAGGAATGAGAATGTAGAAGTGGAAATTACCATATCTGACATGGAAGCCGAGCTTCAGCAGCTTAATGGAACTAAATCAGGAGGTCCAGATAATCTTCATCCAAGAATATTGAAGGAGCTTGCACATGAAATTGCCAGCCCTTTAGCAAGGACTTTTAAATTATCGGTGAACACAGGGGTTGTACATTATGACTGGAGAATTGCTAATGTAGTCCCTATTTTCAAGAAATGGAGTAAAAGTGATCCAGGTAACTACAGGCCTGTCAGTTTGACTTCAGCAGTATGCAAGGTCTTTGAGAATATTTTGAAGGAGAAAGTGCTTAAGGATATTGAGGAAAATGGTAACTGTGATAAAATACAACATGGCTTTACAAAAGGTAGATCATGCCTGACCAACCTGATCTCCTTTTTTGAGAAGATAAAAGATTTTCTGGATAAAGGGAATGCGGTGGACCTAATTTACTTAGATTTCAGCAAGGCATTTGATACAGTTCCACACAGGGAATTATTAGTTAAATTGGGGGGGATGGGGATTAATATGAAAATAGAAAGGTGGATAAAGAACTGGTTACAGAGGAGACTCCGGAGGGTCATAGTGAAAGGTGAACTGTCTAGCTGGAAGGAGGTTATTAGGGGAGTTCCCCAAGGATCGGTCCTGGGACCCATCTTATTCAACCTTTTTGTTACTGCCCTTGGTACAAAAAGTGGGAATGTGCCAGTTAAGTTTGCAGACGACACCAAGCTGGGAGGTATTGCCAATACGGAGGAGGATCGGGACAGGATACAGAATGATTTTGATGACCCTGTAAAGTGGAGCATTAGAAACAGGATGAAATTCAACAACGGGAAGTGCAGGGTCATGCACTTAGGGACAAATAACAGGAATTTTTCTTGTAAGTTGGAAATGCATCAGCTGGAAGTGACGGGGGAGGAGAAGGACCTGGACGTACTGGTTGATCACAGAATGACAATGAATAGCCAATGTGATGTGGCAGTGAAAAAAGCTAATGCGGTCCCGGGGTGCATCAGAAGGGGTATTTCCAGTAGAGATAGGGAGGTGTTAGTACCATTATACAAGGCACTGGTGCAACCACACTGTGTACAGGTCTGGTCACCCATGTTTAAGAAAGATGAAGTCAAACTGGAACAAGTGCAAAGAAGGGCTACAAGGATGATTCGTGGAATGGAAAATCTTTCTTATGAGAGATGTCTTAAAGAGCTTGGTTTGTTTAGTATGAGCAAAAGAAGGCTGAGAGGAGATATGATTGCTCTTTATAAATACATTAGAGGGATGAGTACAAGGGAGGGAGAGGAATTATTTGGATACAGCGCAAATGTGGACACAAGAACAAATGGATACAAATTGTCCTTCAGAAAATTTAGGCTTGAAATTAGATGCAGATTCCTAACCATCAGAGGAGTAAAGTTCTGAAATAGTCTACCAAGGGAAGTGGTGGGGGCAAAAACCTTAGGTGCCTTCAAAACCGAGCTTGACAAGTTTATAGAGGGAATGATGTGATGGACAGTGTAGCTTGGCCCTTGTCTGTCTTTTACTACTGGTGATGGGTATGATAGTGACCTGGGAAGGGGCATTGGATTGAGTGGGTTCTGAGTTATTACAGAGAAGTTCTTCTTGACTGGCTGTTGTGGACTTGCCCTCATGCTCAGGCTGGCAGCTGCGGCGGCCCCATCTCCTGCCAGGGATGTGGGGCCTGGCCTCCCGCAGCGGCGTGGCAGCTCCCGGCCCTGTCCCCAGGGGGCGGGGCCTGCAGCCTGGGGCGGGGCCTGTGGGCCAGGGGTGGGGCCTGGTCCTCTGCCCCAGGTCCAGCCCCCAGCCAGCGACGCCCCTGGTCGGGACGGTGGAGGGTTGTGAATGAATCCAAGCAGTACATCTCGAAGAAGGACAGTTACAGGTGAGTAACCCACCGTTCTTCTTCAAGTGCTGCTTGGATACATTCAGTAATAAGTGACAGCTAGGTGTGGTTCTTTCCCACCTTCGGCACTGCTACTCCCCATGAAACCGAGGTAACAAAGGTCTGTAAGGAATATCTAAGGAATTGGTGAGAGGACTGTGACCCAGGTAAAACAAGCCATGAAATAAAGTGGTCTGACCTAAGAAGGTAAGATAAGAGGCTTATGCCACTCAACTGCTCCCTGCCCTGCAGATGCGAGGAGCAGAGCACCCTAACGTCACCTTATTATAAGGTGTCAAACAAAGACAGTTACCCAGTCATGATCGGGAAGGCATCTTTGAATGCGAACCTGAGCAGTTGGTGGCATTAATCCGCCAAGGCAAATAAGCCAGGTATATTCTCTGGCTTTAAGGCTATAATAAGTTCATTAACTGATGATGGGGAATCAGTGTGACTCCAGAGAAAACTCAGTCTACTAGTGGCGAATACCAGAAGCCAGAAGAGGAAGAGAAAAAGAAAGGAAGAGGAAATGGGACCTTTGTTGGTCCGCTAAGACAAGTTCAAGGAGACATTAAATGATAGGCAACCTCCTATTAAGACACGACACCTTGGCAGGTGACCTCGATCGGCCTATGAGACCAAGGGTACTTTCTTAGAAGCACATGGTTAGGCATAATTCACCATAAGGGCTGAGGCAAGGAAGTTGGGACCACAAAATTAAGGCACCACAGTGTAAGACAGGAACTAGAGCATGGGGCTGGAGACCTCATGCAGTCCCCATAGCTATTCCCCGTGGTCCACAATGACATGATTGCCACCAGCAATTAGAACACCTCTATATGCAAAGGGCTCAGTGGTGCAGCACCCTGGGTCAGCACACCAGCCCTGGTGGTGAGCTGAGTCTGAGACTCCTGGTGCAAGAGGTTAAATCTCCACCCCAGTGAGGAAGGATAAGGATGAACTTAAGGGTCCAGGTACAAGGGACAAGAAGTTAGCTCCATTAGTCAAAGATGAAGTGATGGTATGTCACCATGGTAGGGAGCACTCTCACCCCCCCTTCACTTTTTTTCTCTCTCTTTTTATTTATTTATTCATTTGTTGTTACCAGGACACAGCCACTAGGGAGGAAAGTAGGAAGGAGACTATTGGAGAAGGTCCTGACCCCCTGACATGGGTAGCGTATGTGAGCCGACATGATATGTGATTGCAGTGGTTGTGGCATGTGAATCCCTAGCCCTGGGAAGACTCTTGAAAGGTGGTAGAGTCTAGCAGAATGTTGGTTACCCCCTGCCTTAGGACCCTGGAAGAAAGGGCAACAGCCGGGTTGACCATGGTACCATGAGTACCCTAAGGACAAGGGGCCATTAAACGACACCATAAAAGATAAACAGAACTTTGGAAAGGGAACACAGCACTTGACCCGGCTAAGGGTCAATGCCGTCTAACAAATGCCCTGTAAAATAGTGGATGAGCAGGATGGGCTGGCACTAGACCAGAGGATCCCCTGAGCCATGAGATGGCTTCTGAGTAAAATAGGAACAGGTCCCATCTGGAGTTAGTCGAGAATTCATCCCACATCCGGAAAAAGGGTCACTCAAAGGACTACCCTGGCCCATCTATGAGGAATCTTACAACCTCCCAGTGTCGCTAAATCTGCTCAGGCAGAGAATGGAACAGGGCTAGCTTGTAGGTGCATTTCCTCACCCATGAAGAAAAAACTCCCTGAAGGCCCCTGGGTGACTTGCTTGAATTCCCAAATGTCCTTCTGGAGAGTAGGAAGAATGGAGTTAGAGCTGCAGGTCATCCCAATCTGCTCTAGAAATACCTAACCTATGCCCCATCCAGAAGTTTGGGTTTTTATGATTGGCAAAGTGGGGGAACTTCATTCCATGAAGGGGTAAGAATTTCTCTTCCAAGTGGAGAGAAAAGGGAAGGAGGAAAGTCAAATGAGCAAACCTCATGGCGGAAAGAAGTGGTCTAGCATGCTAGCCCCAGGGACTGAGCCTAACAAGAGAGGGAAGAGTATAACTGTGCAGAGCGTTGACAATATGCGAGGCCTCTAATCAGAGGATGCAAGTCATTCCATTAGAATCCCAAAGCCAAACAGGCCAAGCTGAAAGGGCCTAATGAATCCACAGTGGGCAACTTAGACTGTTCCAGGAAAGAGAGAGAAAGGGAGGGCACTGGACCTGCATCAACAATAGGTCAATCAGTAAGGGTTGTGTTGTTTCCCTATCACTTAATCTTATTTATTTGAAACAAGTGGTGACTGCCCAAGGTCCAAACAAAATAAGTGACAGGCACCTAGGAATTGTGAGCCGCATGACAGAAAGGGTATCCCCAGACAGGGGAGGAACAACCTTCCCAGGAGCAACACGAAGGGAATCACCCTGGGAAAAGGAGCTCCGTATAACTCGTGAAAGGGAAGCACCTTCCCATGAAAGGAAAGGGATTTAGAAACCATTGGGAGATGACTCCCATATGGTCATTGGTGCAGAGTGCAGGGAATCTGGGCTTACAACCAGGGGTGTTGCTAGTGCTGGGCACCCCGGGGCACGTGCTGCAGGTCCCAGCATCAGTGCCCTGGATCTCTGGCACAATCGAGTCGGGGATCTGGGGCCCAATCCCCAGCCGGCTGCGGCAGCCCCATCCCCAGCTGGGGATCCAGGGCCCGGCTGGCCGCCCAGCTGGGCCCCACCCCTGATCAAGGATAGGGCCGGGGGGGCCGCACCACCATGGGCAGCTAGGCCATAGCGGAGCTGGGCCATAATGGGCCACAGGTGGCCAGCCCTGCGCCTGCACCCACAGGTTCCTGATTTCCAGCCGGGGATCCGAGGCCCGGCCAGCTGCCCACAGCCACAGCCGCCCCATCCCCTGCCTGGAATCTGGGCCCGGCGAGCTGCCCATGGCTGCTGTGGCCCCGTCCCTGGCCGGGGATCGTGGGTCCGGCCTCCAGCAGCCACTTCTGGCCTGCCCGCACCGCAACCTAGCTGCCCGCAGTGGCGTGGCTCCCCCGGCCCTATCCCTGGCCAGGGGGTGGGGTCTTCCGGCTGGGGGTGGGGCCTGCCCATGGGGGTTGGGGCTGGGCCCATATCCCAGATCCCTCGCCCCCCCAGTGCTGCCTCTGCTTACAACCCTCGCCAACTGAGCATTCTCTTATGGAGCAGGAGAGAGAGAGTGGTTTCTTCAGTCCTAACCCCGGAGAACTTGACTGTGGAGAAGCAGGAGGGGGCATCCCCCACCGATAGGAATCCTTACAGGTCCTGATGGAACCACTGGGTAGTTCTAAAGGGAGGGAGGTAGTACCCTGCATTGGGATCTTATGTCAGGGTCACCCCCCCCCAACGGGTGGGTATTTTCCTCCTAGTAGTCTCAACGGGCAGATGGTACCATCCTGAAAAAAAGGGGGAATAGTCAGAAAAAAGAACCCCCACCAGATGATAAGGCCAGAGGCCCATCAACTAAGAGGAAATACGATAAAATGTCAATGCGCCTGGTGGAGCAGCTTTGCAAGGCGTTGGGCAGCTCTTATGGACTAGGGGGTCAGAAAAAGGGCTGCAAGGGCAGCACGCCCAAGTACTTCACCTTCCCCTGGAGGTCCTGGGCATGACGGAGCATGGTACCCATCTCAGCCACAAAAGAGAATCACTTTCGAAGGGCAGGTCAAGTATAACCTGGTGAGAGTCTAAGGCCATGGTCCGGGAAGCCGTACCTACAGTGTCCCAAGCAGATAACAGGAGGTCTTTGGAAGCTACTTTCCCCTCTTCTAGGAAGGCATCATAGTCTTTCTTATTCTCCTGAGGGAGTAGATGTCCAAATTTATTCATGGACTCCCACACACCCATCATATACCTAGCTACCAGGGCCTTGTTATTGGTTACCCATAGCTGGAAGACAGAGGAAGAATAAACCTTCTGCCTGAGGAGATCTAACTCCCTTGCATCCATGGATGCTGGGAGGGGGTCATGGGAGACATATCCTGGGCCTAATGCTGCTCCCACCACCCCTTGAGACGGTGCCAGGTGGTGAGTAAGGAAGGGAAACTCCATCTCTAGGACCAGATATTTAAGGCCTGCTGTGTCAGATACCAGGGAAAATGGAAGGTCCCACACACAGAGGTGAAGGGGAACCATGATAGGTGTAGCAGAAGTAAATACGATCCCAAATAAAATGTCAGCGGGCCCCATGAGAGACTGAACCTCCAACCCCATATGCATGGATACATGGCAAAGATCAAAGTAGTCTGTGAGATCCCCAGTGTAGGAATGGGGCATGGGGTTTAATGCTCTGTGCAGTGCCAGAGGAACCGATGCTGAGCTGGGGGAAGCGGTACCGTGGGGACCCATCGAGATCTCTTCGGAGGACCATTCATGAGGCTGGTACCTATACAGAGAGGGTGCCAAAGACCATTGGTGTGGCCATTTACTACTGTTCAAGACACCTTCCTCTGGACTCAGAGACTGAGAGATCTTCTGGGATCACAACCATGGTGCCAGTGAAGGCAGGGTAATATGGTGCCAAGAAAAGAACTCAAAGGTACCGGGGCCCTCCAGCATGGGAGGCTCTGATGATGGGGAACTCGGCACCGAGATCTGAGTCGGTGTCCGGTGCCACTTCCGGGGGAGCCAGGTTCCCAAAGTGGGGACCAGCTAATCCCTCTTCTTTGGGGGGTACCGAGGTGGGAGGTGTTGGCAGGAGGAGAAGTGTCCTTGCTGCCTCAAAGGCCTCTGGTGTGGTAGGGACCAGCACTAACTCCTGCCAGTCCTGTGGTGACACCCTTGTGGGGGACTGAGATCAGCACTGACACCTTGGCATCAACACGGGTACCAATCTGGTCTTCTTGCACTCTCCGGGAGAGTGGCGCCAGGAGGGCTTTGGTGCCAGACCAGAATGCAGTGCTGAAGGACACCCCGAAGCCTCAGCGGTAGGCTGCCGCACTTGCCCTGAGGCCAATGCATGGCACCTTTGGTCCCTGTCTTTAATCATCAGAGGTTTAAAGGACTGACAGATGGAGCAAGCGATGATGAAGTGGCCTTTGCCCAGGCACCGGAGGCACTTCTTGTGGGGGTTGTCCCATGAGAAGGCCTTGGTGCAGGCCGCAAAGGGTTTAAACCCTGGCATGGCAGGCGGTCAGTAGGAGCGATGTTCCTTCTCTGAGGCTGGATGCTCAATTGGAGAAACGCTGTCCTGTGGAATGACGTCCATGAACGGGTGTTCTCAGTTGAGCTGGAGGCTAATAAAAGGCAGAGACAGGCTGCTTGCGATGTAACAAGGAGTGGGCGGTTCCAAGAACTGTTGCTGAGGGTGGAAAAAGGAACTGAGGAGGGGCCAGGCAGCAGCCACAGATATAAGCACTGGGTGGTGAGGCCACCAGACCCTTGCTGACAGGCTAGGGCAAAAGGTCTCTGACCAATTGTGCACTGTGGCATGGATATACTTATTACTGAATGTATCTGAGCAGCAGTCAAAGAAGAATAGAGTGTTTTCCTTTCACTCTGTTCCTTCCACCAGAAGGGCTACCTGCCTGGCTTCCTTCAGTGTTCTGTACTGACACTTCTTACTTTGGTACTTATGCACCTTCCATGGGAAATCAATAGCAAAGCCCCTAGTGGTCTACACAGGGAGTCTCTTTTACCTTTTGAGGTAAAAACTGCCAGAGGACAGGTTAGTTTTGTTTTTTGGCTGCTTGGTTGACTTGTTCTGAGTTTTGCTGAGTTCCATTCTTCGTACAGCAGAAACAATGAAGAGTCCTATGGCTCCTTAAAGAGTAACAAATTTCTTTGGGCATAAGCTTTTGTGCACTCCAATGCACTTCATCAGAGGCCTCTGACAAAGTGGGTTGGAGGCCATGTAAGCTTATGCCTGAAGAAATTTGTTAGTCTTTAAAGCTGTGCTCTCACGCAGCCAGTTATTTCGATATGGTTGTTTTGCAACAACTGTATATCGAAATAACGCTTATTTCGAAACACCTTATTTCGAATTAACAAAATGTTAATTCGGAATAAGGAAAAAAGGCGGGAAACGAAATAGCAGGTTCAAACTGTGAACTTGCTATTTCACTTTCGCAGGGGGCTGCAGACGCCGGCAGGGTTCAGCGTTGCCCAGTGCTGAACCCCACCGGTGCTTGCACAGCGGGGCTGCAGGCACCAGCGGGGTTCAGCGCTGCCCAGCACTG
>ML682091.1:988717-1024734 GCA_007922195.1 Podocnemis expansa
GGTTCCAGCCCCTATGGCCCCTGCCATATCCACGTCTCCCCCGACCCACTAGAGCCCTACCCTGCCAGCACTGGGAGGTGGGGCTCTGGGCCAGAGCAGTTCCTGCCCTGCCATGCTCCTGGGCCAGCCAGTCCAACCCCACATTACAGGCTGGCTCTGTTCATGCTATTGCAGGGGTGGGGCTGTGCTGAGATCAGCTGGTGGTCCGTACGGCCTCTAGTGAAGCCCTCCAGGCCACCAGAGCTTCACCATGTGCCACCTGTCCCCAGAGTGGAGTGGAGCAAATGTTGCCAGCCTGCCCCATCCTGGAGGTGGACTGATGGACCCAGGGGTGGAGTGGGAGCATGACCTCTGGCCCCCCGGCATGGGCCCAAATGGGGGCCCCCACAGTGGTGCAGGGCTGGTGGGGCCACATATGGCAGGCAGGTGGGGGGACAGCCCAGGATCCCCAGGGCCCTTAATCCAAGCAGGGCTGTCCCTAGGTGGGAGGGCCTGGGTCCAATGGGTCTGTGGTGGGCTCCCACCCCTGCTGCGCTAAAGGAGGCAGGGCTGACTGGCCCAGAGGCTGGGACTCACACTCCTACCCTTCCCCAGGGCTGGCCACTCTGCCACTGGGAGTTGGGGTGGGCCAGGCTGGGGCAGAGTGGTCCAGCCCAGAGGCCAGGATCCACTCTCCTGCCCTACCCCTGAGCTGGCTTTCTTTGGGGTGGAACAGCCAGTCCAGGGGTGGGGGTGGGAGAGCAGAGCTCAGCCCCTAGGATGTCCTGTCCTACCCCTGGGCCAGCTCTTCTGATCTGGGGCTGGGGAGGGCAGGCCCAGAGACTGTGTTCTGCATCCCCATCCTGCCCTGCAGCCTTCAGCTTCCCACCAAAGGCAGCGGGTTGGGGGTGGGGGGCAGTGCAGCAGTTGGGGAGGAGCAGTGCAGGCCCCTTGGAATGATGGGGCCCAAGGAGGTCGCACCTCTTGTCTCCCCCGTGTCCTGCAGGGATGGTTCTGAATCCAGGCCTGACTGTGGCTGATGCTAGATGATTCAGGGGGAATGAACAGAGCAAGGCCATTACCAAATGATTCGTCTAGTCCCAGTGTCTAGCCAGCACTACCTTGGCCAATAGCCATTGACAGACCTCTTCTTCATGAACATATCTAATTCCTTTTTGAATCCAGTTGCACTCTAGATCAGGCATGGCTAAACTGTGGCCCAGGAGCCACATGTGACTCTTGAATGAAAAATTATGGCTCCTGGAAGAATGTCATCAAATAAATTTAGGAAAGCAGCCCCAGCCTAGGAGTTCAGAAGGGGGTTGGAATGGTGGGGAGAAGCTCAGCATGGCCAGGATTTTAAAAGACTTGCCACTAGCCTGCAGTCTTCTACATCAAGCAGCAGCTAAGTTTTTACTGTACAGGCCTAATTTTCGTGGTAACCTTAAGCAATTATTAGCATTGACAAAGATCAATATTTGCCATCTTTTTATGATAAAATTAAAGTGTGCAATGAATTTTAAACTTAGTAATTTTGGAGTAGGTAAAAGCATATGGCTGCAGGGGAATGGGATGCAGGGGCCCAGGAGGGCTGTGTGTGCAGGTCGGGGAGGTGGTGCTGGGAGGGACCTGGGAAATCAGGGGTGACCGAGGGAAGGCAAGCAATGACAGCAGGGAGGAAGGGGGCTCACGGGAGGTTTGCTGGGTCCTGACTCTCCATCACTGCAGGGTGATCAGCTGAGGACTGGCTGGCACCGAGCACGCAGACAGGTGCTGGTGGCAGGGCAGACCCTGGCGGCTGTTTTCCTTTTGCTTCTCAGTGATAGGGGAGGCGGGCGTGGCCAGCAGCTCCCATTAGACAGCGGACTGGGCTGCAAGCAGAGCGCTGCTGCCTGCTGAGCCCAGCCCGGCACCGCTGAACCTGTTGAGTTGTGCAGTCCCGTGGTGGGGACACGGCTCCTGGGGTGAGCTGGGAACTTGGGAGCTGTGAGCACAGGACGGGGAGTGGCGCTTCGCTTCCCGGGCTGGTTCCTCATTGGGAGCATGGCAATTTCCTAGACTCTTAGAAGCTGAGGATGGCAAAGGACCAAGCAGACATTGTGTCTCGGCCCATCCTCTACTCAATGTAGGGGTGAGCTCAACTAAACCAGTATCTGGGGCTTCTGGTTTTGGGCTGGGGTCGAGCTACCTGACACTTCAGATGCCGGGGGACAGTCCTGTGTACCACAAATGTGGGGGTGCGTTTGGTTCTCAGGGGCACTGTTCTCCCCAGGGGGTGTAGGGGGTGCTCATTGATTTCCTATAACACTGTTACTAGCTGAGAACTAGGGTGTGTTGGGAAACTCGGGAAGGGTTACAGGGGGGGTATTAGGGAAATCCCTTCTCAGGGACCTTGCCCAGTCCCAGCTAGTATCTCTTTCTGGCATGGGGTTCACATAGTGTCAAGTGAAGTACTAAATGGAGCGAACTCACTGCCCAGGGCAGCCAGTGGCAGGTCCCCAGCACTTCTAGGGTGGGCTTAGACAGTGGTTGAGAGCACAACAGGGCAGCATGGCTGTGGTACTTCATCTTTTCCTGTTGTTTAAGTGGTCTGGCCATCTTGTTACAAGAGTTCCTGAGCCTGAGAAGCTGAGACAAAGAAGAGATCTGGGAGCCCACACCATTGTTTCTGGTGGCACTTGTGTGAGAGGCAGAGACCTCAGCTCATAGCTGAGTCCATGAAACGTGAGCATTTGTCACCCACTGGGTGTGTTACAGCAGGTTCCCCACTGCTCTGAGGGCACAAAGAGGGCAGTTTTACTGGGACACCTCTCTCTCTATCAGGGCTATTAATCTTGAACATTCAGAAATGAGTCAGAGCTCAAAAAATGGAAATGTTAAAATCTTGTTTTATTTTTTTCATCTTTTTAAATTAAATCTTCCTTATGCTTAGCCTTAGAGTGGCACCAGGTCATATTTTCCAACTTTTCTCTGCATCCATAAAATCCAGACCCTTAATTTTAATTTAAAAAAAAAAAAAAAGAAAGTAGAGCTTCTCTTATTACTCAATCTGGGGAGCCAAGCTTTGGAAAACACCAAAATATCATAAAATTACATGACAATGTCTACACTAGAAGGCTCAGTTAAGTCAACTTAACAAGGTCTACTTAGGGTTATGTCCACATTGGAGGACTTTTTAAAGTTAATTTTATTAAGATGACTTAGAAAGCCTACAGTGTAGATGACCTTATCTACAATGTGTTAAGTTGACTTAATAAAGTTGACTTTAATGCTTATGTCGTCTTTAAGGTCAGAAGTTATTGACTTAAGCACTAATAGAAGCCCACTGTGGATGTGGCTTTCCTTAAGTTGACATAAGGCTCCAGTTTGACATACCTGTCACTCGAGGCTCCTGGGATAGCCTCCTGAATATGCAAGAGTCAGGGCAAGCTTCAAAACCAGGGACCAAACCCCCAAACCACTAACAGGTGGTACTTAAACCAGTCTCCCAGTCCATAACAAAACATATTTCTGATTCCCCACACCAGTCATCAGCAACCATAATGTAAGCAAGCAAGCAATATTAAAGTTAAAGCAAAGTTATATTTGGAAAAAAAAAAAGTACTGTAAGGCATTCCTGCTATGCAGTTTAGTAAGAATATATTACTCAAGCAGAACCCCTTTAGCAACTTCAGCTGCTCAGAAGAAAAACAGGAAACCCCCAACAGTAATAGGTTTTCCTGCCGTCCCTTTCGGCTTTTCCTCTTTCTTGGTTCACAACCCTATATGGTGATAATGGAAAGGCATTTTCATTTTCAGCCAATAATATGTAGTTTTTCAACATGTAACCCCATATAGAACACAGGATGTACTGAAGCCAAGCGTATAAATATCGCATGCTTTTTCTGATCGTGGTCTCTCTCTACCCTTTTATGGTAGGGGACCCATTTGTGATCACAGATGAAATAAAGAGAACCTTTTCACTCTTGGTGTGGTTATTGACCCTGACGGCACCAAGCCATCCTGGTACCTGAATTCTGGTAACAATAACAAAATAGAAACAGCTCCCTTGATTGCACATCAGCTCCTCCACTCTCCACCTAACCACTGGGTCTCTTAAAGAAATAGGTTTTCCTGAACCCAAAGGGCCAGCCACCTCACCCAGAACAATATAGGCTTGGATCTCATCCAAAATACCACATTACCAGCCGATCCTTTAGTAACTACAACTAAAGGTTTAATATAAAAAGGAAAGAAACAAAATATGAGAGATGTTAAGGGGTCAAAGTGAATTGCATACATACACATGATTTAGAGTCCATAAAAAGCAGGTCCTTGAAAAGTTTGGAGTCTGCAGATTAGTCCGATTCCTCTGGTAGACACCCAGCACCTGGGTGGTCTCAGTCCTTTGTTCAGTTGCAGAAGAATAGCTCCAGAGGTGGGTGTTGGTTGTAGATGGAAGACAAAATGGAGATAGGGCTGCTGCCTTTTATCAAGTCAATTGAGTATGTCTGAAAATTTTACGCTTTATTCAAGCATAATAGAAGAACTATTGTTGTTGAAAAAATTGTGCCCAAGAAGATGTTAAGGGTAAGTTATAGTGGAAAACTAGAATAAGTTTCAGTTCTACAAGGCTAACTTCTTGAAACCCTATTGAAATCCATAGCATGCATTTTGTGAACAATATATATGTCTAGAGCAGTGGTTCCTCAAGTGTGCCACAAGATCTGCCTGGGAGCTGGGGTTATTTTAAATTTCCTGCCCTGTGCAGCCCAGTCACGTGGAGAGCAGGGGGGCATTGGGGTGGGTGGTCTGGTGAGGGGGCAGTGGAGACCATGGGGCTTGTGGGTGGCCCCTGCAAGACCCATGGGGGGGTAGAGGGCTAGGGGGCCCCACTGGGGCAGGAGCAGGCTCTGAGTCCCAGCTGGACCCACTCCTGCCTCAGCAGGGATGCAGACAGTGGCCACTGTTGGCAGTAGGGTCTGCTTGGGCTGGGGTCTGGGGTTGCTGCTGGGATCTGACCCAGGCTGGGATCATGACCATCAGCAGTGTCACTAGGACCAGCCCCAGCCATGGACCCAGGACTGCTGGCAGTGGTGGGACCAGCCCAAGCCACCTAATCTGGTCCCGGAGCCGATGATGGTGCTGGAATTTGGCCCTGGTCATGTCCAAGAGCTGCCACGGGAGTCCAGCCCAGTTGGGGTCAAGGAGCCACTGATGGTGTTCAGCCCCTGCTAGGGACCCAGAGCCGCCACTGTTGAGATTCGGCCTCAACTGGATCTGCGGGTGCTGCTGCCAGTGGGAATGGACCCCAGGAAGGAACCTGGGGATACAACTACCAGTGGTGAGGCTTGGGGGGCAGTGGAGGAAGTAGGGAGCTGCTGGAGGGAGAGGGGAGCTGGGGAGGACCACTTTGGGGGCAGGGAGCTGTGTGGGGGGAGGGAGCACCGGGAGTAGCAGGGCTGCTGGTGGAAGGGAATGGGGGGGAGAGAAGGGGGTGCTGCAGGCAGCGGAGCTGCTGGGGAAATGGGTGTCGGGGGGGAAGTGGGCTCTGTGGGCAGCATAGCTGCTGGGAAAGGGGGGGCACTGATGGTGCCAGAGGGGGAAGGGGGACCGTGTTTCTCTGTCTTCCTGGTTTGCCCCTGCCACTCCACATAACCTCTCCTGTCTTTCCTTCCCCTGTCCTCTCTTGCCACTCCTGCCTTGCTCCCCACTCTACACTGCCCCCAACATGGCCACCCTTGCCCTGCTTTGCCACCCTTCCCTGCTCTGTGCCCCAAACTCTCTCCTGCCACCCCACATAGCCACCCCTGACCTTCCATCCCCTCTCTTGCCACTGCTGTCCTGTTACCCCTACCACCCCACATATAGTAATATCTCCCTACCTGTGTTCCATGTGCTAATTTGGGTGAATTTTTATATTTATGAGTTAATGGTGGTGTGCCTCAAAATAATTTGAGGTATGTAAGTATGCCATGGCAGAGAAAAGAGGACCTTATATTAACCGAGGATAGAGATTTTTTTTAAGGCAGTAATTCCACTTTCATTTTCACTCATGCTTAAGTTTCAATATTCACCCCCTCACCTTTGTGACTTAACAGTAATTTGTTTTGCAGGGCAAAATGACAGTCAAGAAGAAACTGTTGGAAGTTTGGCAAAAGGAATATAACATCGTATTTGCTTCATTTTGGTCATTAATTTTGATAGGAATTGAAAAAATGATGGAAGTCAAATTTAAATGTCCTTCAACAGTGGTCTGGAGAATTTGTTATAGTCTTTGCTATTTTTGGATTCCAGCAAT
Organism: Podocnemis expansa; assembly: GCA_007922195.1. Classification (NCBI taxonomy): domain Eukaryota; kingdom Metazoa; phylum Chordata; order Testudines; family Podocnemididae; genus Podocnemis; species Podocnemis expansa. Next base: position 994,977 of record ML682091.1, read on the forward strand.
TAGTTTATTTTTACTGAGTATGGCTTTTCTGTTAAAATGTCATCGTTCTGCCAAATGCTGCGGCTGCTCCTGCTCCTGCAGTTTTTCGATTGCTTTTAAGGTGTCCCTGCCTACTTTAATATGGATTATCATTCTTCTTCTTGATGGAAGATACATTGCTTGCATGCTTGAGACATCTGAGGAAGATCTCACAACAAAGGGTATGGAACAGTCCAGCAATGCATATCTAGGATCACAGGTAGGGTTCTGCCCTTACAGATCTCTCATGAGGGACTTAGGCATTTCTGGCATTTTGTTTTCAGCTGTCTTGTATGCTTGATCCACACTGAAGTTTTTCAGTTTCAGATGTTAAATGTTGGCTAGGTAGAATGAGTTCAGTAACAGCTTTAAGTTTTTAAAAGATGCTAGCTGAAAGATATGAGGTAGTTAAGAATTTGGGGTTCAAAACAATAGAGTAGGGCCAGAGTCAGTGAAATGCTAACATTTGTCAATCATTGTTATATATGCTATCTGAGATTGATTCGTTTCTGTTTCCTTTTTATTCAAAGTACACAGGCAATAAATTAAAACTCACAAAACAGTGGAGGGTCAATTCAAAGCTTTAGCCCCTATTACATAAAATAGATCACATTAAAAGACTAATAAGGTCACAAAGTCAAATGTTATGAAGTTAGGAAATGGCTGCTTTCAGGTTGCCTGTGCAGCTTTAATTCTGCCTTCAGTATGACACAGGCTGTAATTACATGATCATATGCTACCTTTCCATGTGGCCCCTGTTGACCTAAGGTTTTAGCACTGGAACACAAGGGATCATAACCACAATTTCAGATGCTTTTTGCTTCACTTTCTGGCTTTGTCTAGGTTAGGAAAAGAGATACTAGTGATAGAGGTTATTTGCGTTGTGATAATAACCTAGAGAAACCAAGTCATGGCCCCAGCTCCCATTGTGCCAGGCACTGTACAAACACAAAAGGAAAAAGCCAGTTCTCAGCTCTGCAGGACTCTCCTCCCACTTCAACTGCATTTATTGAGCAGCTCCTTGGCCCTAGAGCTCTGAGTTCAAATCTAGCCCTAGGAAGAATGGGATGGGCATGCCAGGTTCTTGGGGATGGGAGGTGCCTGTCTTGTGGCATTAGAGGTCTAGCCCTCTCTCCCTAGCTTTGCCTTAGTGCCAGGATCTGGGGGCCCTGGACATTTCTCAAAGGACCTGAGTCCCTATCCCTGCCTCCCCATGTGAACCTGACTCTTTGAACATGGAACTGAGGACGGGCAAGTGGGGGGGCTTGTATGACAGGCTGCTCCCTGGTCATGGTCTGGTGTGGTGCTGTAACCCCTCCAGATCTACACGCCTAAGCCCTGATTCATCCTGCTTTGCCAGGTGATCACTGACTCCTGAGTAAGTCCACACCAGTTGTCTGAGTGTAACTTGTCCCAGGCTAGGAGTGCTTGACTGCTGGCCACTCAGGAGATGGTCCCCTTCCTCCAGCCACAGATAACACAGTGGGAATTTCTGTCTTAGGGGTTGAGATCCTTCTTTGGTCACTGTACACACATGCCTGACCACTTAAAAAAGAAATGGATTGTGCCCAGTCTTCTTCACTCACACCCTGTAAAGTGCACACAGCTTTAGATAAAACAACTACTAGTTTATTGATGAGGATCTGATCTTACATGAGTATATAGCAAATCAATCAACAATCATTTAATAAAGCAGTCAGAAGTTGCAACAATCAAAAGTAAAGGATATAAACTGCATACTAATCTAACAACATTATCTAGGATCTCACTTTAGTTTGCTCTCATCTTTCTTACCCCCAAGTCTGGTGATTTTCAGCCAGACTAGGCCTTCCTGGAAATGTGTGATAAGCTGTATATCTTGCAGTTACTTCTAAGATGGTGTTTCTCTTGCGCCAGCCAGCAACTTTGCTCCATAAAGTATCTGCACTCCTCATTTTCATCTCCCCTCAGCCCCTCTCTTTCTGTGCTACTGTGTGATTCTTGTTACTTCTACCTGGGTTGGGGAAGGTATTTGCATTGGATTGCCTTTGTCATGTAATTCTCCAGCCTCTGTGCTAGAGATAGGCTGGAAGGGCTGTGCTATGTAACATGCTTGACATCTGTACACATACATTATGCTGCAGGAAACACAATACCATAGAAATCATGAAGAATAGGCATGAACATTCATAAAGGAACCTTGCATGGCATAATTGGCATCGAGTCATACAATTACTATTCAAAAGTGAACAGGAAAATTACCTAGATCATAACCTAAGGGTGCACGGATGCACATCGTGTGATAGCTTGCACCAGCTCACCCTGCTGACTCTGGTTCACCTCTCAGAGTTCTTCTTCAAGCTGAATCATCTCCATGGAACATTCTCTTCCAGGTCAAAACACCTCATGGAGACAAACTGGCCACTTAATTATGCTCTCAGCCTCATACACTTTCAGGATTGTTCTGTGAATGAGGTCAGAACACAACAAACCAGTTGCCAGTGACTAATTTCCTACACTATTACAAGTTAGCACTAACATGACTACAATTAATTTGAGGAGACTCTTCTGTTTGAAGACTGATCCTATGTGCTCTGAACTCTAAATCTAACCAGATTATTCTGAAATTTGACGTGTTGTGGGAAATTGGGCAAATTAGTGATCCAATTTGCTAATGTCTTACACATTTATTTATCACAAGCTTTCATGGGTGGAATCCCACTTCATCAGATGCATGAAATGAAAGTTACAGTATGAAAGGGAAAGTATAAAAGCAGAGAAGGATAACTCACAAGGTCAGTGCCAGTGGTGTCGCTTGTGCTGGGCACAAGGAGCTTGTGCCCCGAGTCTCAGCACCAGAGCCACAAGTACTGGGAACCCGGGTCTGGGTCACCCTTGGTGGCAGCTGTCTTCCCTAGCCCCATCCCTGGCTGTGGCTCCAAGGCCAGGCCACCCTCAGGTGTGGCTATCTTCCCCAGCTCCATCTCTGGCCTGGGATCCAGGACTGGGCCACCCCCAGAGGTGGCTATTCTCCCTGGCCCCGGCCCTCGCCAGAGACCTGGGGCTCAGCAGACAGCAGCAAGAGACCAATCCGGGACCTGCCCAGGGCCCTAGGGACCGGATCAGGCCTGGGCCCTTCATCAGACCAGGGGACAGGGCCTGGGCCCTGGGTCTTTTCCTGAGCCAGCATCGTTCCTGGTCAGTGCAGAATTTTTTTGGCAAATGAAACCAGTAATTTGGACTCAGATGGTACAGACTAACAAATAAGAAGGTGGGAAGGTTAAAATAGGAAAGATCATCTTCTGTAATGAGTGAGCCAGTTCAAATCTCTATTCAGACTCCATGCAATGGTGTCAAATTTGCATATGAATTCTAACTCTGTAGTTTCCCTTTGAAGCTATGATTTGAAGTTTATCTCTTGAAGAATTGTAACAGACATGACTTTCACTCCTTGTTTGTTTTGTTGAGCTAGACTAACACGACTGCCCCTTTTAAATTTCTAATGTATATTCATGCTATTTTACACACTAAAGACATTCATATAACTGTTTTATGTGTCAGGAAAACCTACAAGGCTTGTATGTATGTGTATAGCAGGTGTGGCCAAAGTGCGGCTCGTAAGCTGCATGTGGCTCTTGAAAGAAAAAGTGCAGCTCACAGAAGAACATGGTGGGGGGAAGCAGCGGCATGGTCAGGGACAGCGAGAGAAGTGTGACATGGTTGGAGACGGTTGAAAGAAGTGCAGAATAGTCTGGGATGGTGGGGAAGTAATGGAATTTTTTACTGTAAGCCTAGTTTAAATGGTAACATTAAGTAACTATCAGAATCTGACATTAGTAGGTTCAATATTTGCCTTATTTTTATGATAAAATTAAAGAGTGCAATTAATTTTAAACTTAATAATTTTGGAGTATTTAAAAGTATACGGCTACATGCTTCAGTGTGGCTCATAAAGGTTTAATAATCAACTTGTGATGCTCTTTAGTCCCCTAATTTTGGCCATCTCTGGTGCATAGGGTTTGTAAACTGTATATCCCTTTGTCCACACCCACTGTGGGGTGCTGTAAAATGTACTGATTTTTTTTTCCTCACATTTTTGGACTATTCGCCATTTTGGTAGTGGTGGTCATTTTTTCTATATGCAAGTGGAGGAAATTCTGTGAAAGAATGAAGGCCACTGAAGAATCTGAAATCATAAACACAAAGGAAAAATTGCAAGAAGTGCTGACAGACACCGTGAAACCTCATATCTCAGTTTGGTTGGACAAAGTTTTGGCAACTATGCAGGAAAAAAACTTACATGTGCGAAGTCAAGCCTGAACCACAGTGACCAAGTACAAAAAACTGGAGTGAGAGGGAGGAATAATAGAGTCCTATAGCTCTTAATATTGAGACTACGGGCAGGGGTGTTGCTGGCTGGGGGAGGGACCCAGGGCATGGGCCCAGGCCCAGGACCTACTCCTGTCCCGCAGGCCCCACCCCCAGCCTTCAGGCCCTACCCCCAGCTGGAGACAGGGCCAGGAGCCACCACGCTGCTATTGGTGGCGAGGCCCCAGATCCCCAGTGGGGGATGGGGTGGCCGCAGCTGCTGACAGTAGCCCACCTTTACATAAGTAGCCCACCTTTACAGACGTGACCTGTAAGAACAGAACAAAAACAATTTTTTAAAAGAACTTTGTGACATGCTGCATCCCATATATATCCTTATGGTATGATTTGTGTATTATGCATGTTCACCTTGTAGAATCTATTTTGCTAAACTAGACTAACATGGCTACCCCTTTGGAATATGTGTATTTTCTGATGCAAAATATGTCATTAAAGGTGTCGTAGGAATGCTCATGACATATTGCACATTGTCACAGTAGCATGCTTTCTGCGTATATAGACATGAAACTCTGCTAAGTCATAGCCCCAACTGTGTGTCTTTCATGGTTAAAACAGATCTAGATAAACACAAAACTGTTTACCATTGGTGGTTACATAGAAGAACTATCAGAGGCTCTTTGTTGAGATTTCCACTTGATGCTGAAAGCTCAGATTTCTCCTCAACAGAAAATTCTTTTTGGCTGCTCTGGACAATTGTCTCTGTTATCTCCCAGCACATCATCTGGGATACAACTTTTCTAAGATGTCCATATGTCTAATGCATACTTAGGAAGGAGGGGTTTCTCTCCTTTTTCTTGTTTGCATTTCCCCACCTATTAAAGTTCAACCCCCCTTCTCCTAGGGGTTATTAGGTCTTTTACCTGAAGCTTATAAGAACATACATCACTCCATTGCCATGGCAATTGGGCGGTCAGATATCCATGGATGTTCCTCTCCTAAAACATCCAGAAGCTGATAATAATTCATATTCCTGATATAATTTTATACATAAATCCCTTACTCATATTCTTCCTAATTCCCTGATACCTCAGAGTCACTTACTCATGTTAAGACTCACAGGACACAAAGCTTTATGTTAACTACTCAATCTAATGTTTTACAGACCGTAGGCTGGCAGGCTCATTGCTTAATATATGCCTTACCTAGAAAATCCTGATAGACAGAGAGTAAAAGTGGGGCACGAAAATGCAGAGTCAAAAATTTGGAAACATTAACTGAAGCCTGAAGAAACGTAGCCACTAGGTGAGCCAGAGGCCATGGGGAACTGACAGTGTACTATCCTGCTTTTATGCCCCAGCCACTCCTGCTATCACAGGAAGCCATCAGGATTCAGAATTTCCCTCTTGTAGTCGAAATGTAGGTGCCTGCAGAACGTGTGACAGCAAATGAAGCATAAAATGAGTATGTCTACATTATGGCTATGCCCACACATACATGCTTATTTCGATTTAAGTTAAATTGAAATTAGTTAATTCAAAATAAAATCCTTAATTTGAATTAACTTAAATTGAAATAAGCAAAAACCTCAAATCAAAATAGCAAGTCCAGAGACAGGACTTGCTATTTTACTCAGGAGAGGGGCAGCATGGGAGGTGTGGCAAGATGGCCCCCCCCCCTCACTGGACTATGCCCCACCCCCATATATACAAAAAGGAAGGCATTCTGGGAAGGAGAAGGGCAAAAGTGTTATTTTGAAATAATCATTATTTTGAAATAACCATTTTGAAATAACAGATGATTCGAATTCAAGCAGGTTTAAGCTATTTCAAAGTAACATCTCTTGTTTTGAAATGATGGACCTCATATTTTGAAACAAGAAAACGTTGTGTGGACCTAATTTTTTTAAATCAAAATAACCAGTGTTATTTTGATTTAAAAGATACGTGTGGACATACCCTATGAGCTTAAGTCAACTTAAAGAGGCTTAAATCAACTTAAGCAAAGCCCTGGCCACATTTGAAGTTCATTAAGTTGACTTAAGGGCTTCCATAAGTCAACTTATTAACTCCTGCCCTTAAAGTCGACTTTACTAAGTTGACTTAAGCCAGGAGGAAAGTCAACTTTAAATGGGTCCCCTAGCTGAAACTGACTTTATGAAGTTGACTTAATGCAATGTGGCCTAACTAAGTTGACCTAATAAGGTCTACTTAACATCGACTTTAAGTAGACTTTATTAAGTTGACTTAGCTTTTGTAGTCTAGAAGTAGCCAAAGGTCCCTCAGGGATTTGCACTCAGCAGCTTCAGCACCTTCGGCTCTGTGGCCACCACTGCTGATGTTGGGAGAATTAGCTGCTATGGCCATCAGTTCTCTCTTCCTGTCTATTTCTCTGCTCTACACTCAGCCTTCACCTTCACTTGCTCAGGAAATGGCATGGCTGCTCATGAGAACAGGTGGTGTCTGCATTTCCTGGGCCCACTTCAGCATAACTAGGTTTCTGCCACACTTCTTAATGCTGAAGTGGAGAGTTGTCATGGTTCTGTTTAGGACAGCTCATATGCATGCAGCAGATATTCACAGAGTCTGGGACCTCTCTGGGACTTTACTAAAAATAACCAGTGGGACACTGCTGTTTGCAGGGGGGGGGGGAGGATGAAAGGGGAATGGTAGGTGCCCCACCACCACAGAAGGGGGGCTTACAGCCCCAGGTCCAGCCACAGGGCAAGTGCATACAGCCCTGGTCCCACTGCAGCTATGGGGTAGGAGTGCACAGTCCTGACTGTGAGTTTTTGGCAAGGCAGTTACTTCAGTTTTTAAATTCTGGGGTCAAGCTACTCCCTGTTCCACCCAAAACAAACTGTGTTAATGCTGACATTCTTCAGACTGTTTGGTGCTCTTTTGAATGAGGAAAACTCAGAACTCATTTCCAAAGCCCAGCTGAAAGAACTCCATTTTGACTCCTTTTGAGGAGATAACTAACTACTCCAAAATTCAATTTTTCTTGCCCCACATACTTTTACTTGTTGCCACCTACTACAGGACAGACTTGACAAAGAAAATAACAGAACACCACTGGCCATCACATACAGTCCCAAGCTAAAATCTCTCCAACACATCCTAGAAGATGATCCCACACTCTCTCAAGTCTTGGGAGGCAGGCCTATCCTTGCTTACAGACAGCCCCCCAACCTGAAACAAATACTGACTAACAACTGAACAACTTACAACAACATTAATCCAGGAACCTATCCTTGAAACAAACCCCATTGCCAATACATCGACTCCAGTGATACCATCACAGGTCCCAACCACATCAACCACACCATCAGGTTCTCATTCTTCTGTGCATCTACTAATGTGGCATATGCCATCATGTGCCAGCAACACCACTCTGCCATGAACATTGGCCATGCCTGACTGTCCTTGCACAAAAGGATAAATGGACACAAATTGGACATCAAAATGGCAACACCCATAAACTAGCACAAGAACACTTCAATCTCCATGGACACTCAGCAGCAGACTCGAAAGTTGCCATACTTCAGCAAAGAAATTTCAAAAAGAGACTTCAACATGAAACTGCAGAGCTGGAGCTGATTTGCAAAGTTGACACAATTAGACTAGGTCTGAATAGGAACTTGGAATGGTTAACACATTACAGAAAGTGTTTGTTCTGTTCACACATGCTCTCCCTTTGATCAAGTGGTGTAAATGGGCCCCTTCTGCCCTCTGAACTGACTTTGCTAACATTTGCCCTCCTCGACCCTGGTATGTGCATATATACTTCTCAACTTTCCAGAGGGGTAGCTGTGTTAGTCTTGTATAGCAAAAGCAGCAAGAGTCCTGTGGCACATTATAGACTAAGAGATTTCTTCAGACATAAGCTTTCATGTACTACAACCCACTTCATCAGGTGTATGAAGTGTAAACTACAGTGGAGTTGTAGATATAGACATGCCAGAATGGAGGAGTTGCCAAAGAACTTCAAAAACAGACTTCAGCATGAAACTGCAGAGCTGGAGCTAATCTGCAAGTTTGACATAATCAGGCTGGGTCTGAATAGAGACTTAGAATGGTTAGCACATTACAAAAAAGTGATTCATCTGTTCACACATTGTCTCCCTTTGATCTACTGGTGTGAATGGGCCCCATCTGCTCTCTGAAGTGACTTTGCTAACACTTGCCCTGCTCCATTCAGGCATGATTTATCCTTGGTGAATCTATGTTGACTGTTTTTGATCACTCTATTTTCCTCCAAGTGTTTCAGAATGGATTCTTTGAGAATCTGCTGCATGATTTTTCCAGGGAATGAAGTCTGTAATTCCCTGTGTCCTCATTTTTCCCTTTCCTAAAGATAGGTACTATATTTGTTTTTTTTCCAGTCCTCTGGCACCTCCCCCATTTGCCATGAGTTTTCAGAGATAATGGCCACTGATATTGCTACCTCATCGGCAAACTCCCTCAGGACCCTTGGATGCAGTTCATCTGGCCCCATAGACTTGTGTACATCCAACTTCTTTAAGTAGTCCCTAACCTGACCTTCCATCACCAAGGGCCTCTCTTCTTCTCTCCAATTTGCCATACCTAGTGTAGTGTGCTAGAAGCTGGCCCTCCTTGTGAAGACTGAAGTAAAAAAAGCATTGAGCACTTCAACCTTTTCTGCATCCTCCACTGCTAAGGTACGTGCCCCATTCGGTAAGGGACCTAGGCCATCCCTGATCCTCTTCTTGTTATTGACATAGTGTTCTCTTGATCCTGAGGAAGCAGAACCAGGAAACTAAGCAGATTATTGCTACCAAAAAAAGAAAACATGAGAAAGTCTAAGCTGCCGAGGGATTTGGGCTTGTTTAGTCTGCAAAAGAGAAGAGTGAGTCACAGGCTGATACCCCTCTAACTTTCTGGAGCTTCTGAGAAGTTGTAGCTGGGTTGTTCTTAGGGGCATCAATTACTAGATTGGATGTTAGGAAAAACTTTTTTCCTTAGGAGGATGGGAAGCAGTGGAATGGGTTACCTAGGGAGGTGGGGAGGTGATGAGGAGTAAAAAAAACACTGCCTTTTTTACTTCCTCCACACCAGTCATGGTTTTATAGACCTCTATAACATCCCCCTTAGTCATCTTCTTTCCTAGTTGAAAACCCCCTTTCTTATTAATCTCTCCTCACATGAAAGCTGTTGCATACCCCTCATCATGTTTGGAGGGAAAATGTCAACCAGTTAAAAGGTACTTGTCATTTCATAGCCTTAGGTTCTTCTTCGAGCGCTGCTCAGATAAATTCAGAATTAGGTGTCTCCGAGCTGGAGCGCTGGATTGGTCGGATAAACTTTTGTCTTAGCCTGTCAGAAGAGGGCAGGTGGCCACCGCCCCCTGCACTACCCGTGGCTATGTAAGTGGCAGCTGCCCCACCCTTCCCCAATTTCATTTCTTCCACCTTACACGTTGGATCTGGAACTGCTCGCTCCTAGCTTTGCAAGCGGCTTTGTTTTCCTGAATGAACCTGTTGCCTGACTGGGAGAACCTGTTTGTGGACCTAGTCCCTGCGAAGAAGGTCTCCCTCTCTGGACCAGAACATCGGATTTCTACTTTATCTGCCATGCCAGGGTTTAAATCCTGCACCGAGTGCAGAAAGGCCTTCCTGAGGGACGATGTCCACGAGAAGTGCCTCTGGTGCCTGGGTGAGTGCCATAAGGTCACCGAATGCTCCCTCTGTCTGTCCTTTAAACCTTGGACAATCAAGGACAGGGAGCAAAGGTGCTGTGCCCTTGCCAGAGAGCTGGCTGGACAGCCTTTCCTCCAGGCTTCTAGGTCTCACATGGCACCACATGCCACATCGGTACCAAGGTTGGGTACGCAGCAGCGGGCCGAACATTAGCACAGGACCAGTTTGGTGCCATCTCTGGCACTGCAGCACCGTGACAGCTCGGGGTCCTTGGGACGAGGTCCCCCCCACGATAGCTCACTACCACTGCCATTCCCATCGACACCGGAGGCAATGGAGGCAGCAAAGTCTCTTCTTCTATTGCCCCCCCCCCAACCAGAACCATCTAGGAGGGGAAAGCCGACCTTCCTTCAGAAGGCCTGACTTCCATGGCACTGATCACCCTCTCTGGCACCAACTCGGCACCGGACCTCGGAGAGCCTCGGCACTGCTGTGCTGCTCTTTCCAGAACATTCCATCCCTCCATCCTTGGTGCCACTCCACAGCTCCTGCACACCTCCTCTGGACTCAGGTCCTGAGGAGGGAGCCTCAAGGGGCTCCAAGAGGCCCTGGCACTGACTCTCAGTGCTGTCACCTTTTCAGTTCTGACCACATGAATGGTTGCCCCAAGAGCCCTCACCTCCAGCACAAGCCCTGGTTCACCCGGCACCAGAGCAGACTCCAGTACTGCAATCTTTCACAGGCAATCTTTCAGTGCATTTCAACCTACTGCGCCGGGCATCATCCCACATAAGCATGGAAGTCCATACCCCGGATGTGCTGGCTGACCCCCTTTTCGGACTGGTCTTCTCACCAGCAGAACTGGTCATGGTTCCCCTACATCTGAGCATTTGGGACCTGGCCTCCTCCCGATGGCAAAGCCCAGTCTCTGTCCCTCTGATTTCAGACACGGCGGCCCTCAAATATAGGGTCCCACAATCAGATTTCCCCTCCCCAAACCACCATCCGGTACCACCCTGAGCACTGGTGGAGAGGGCTCTAGGCCCTGAACAGGCCCCTCAAGACCCCCCTCATGATGCCAAGGAGCTTGAACTCCTGGGGCGTAAGGTCTACTCATCCACGGCGTTCCAGCTGCGGGTAGCTAATAACCAAGCCCTCACCAGTAGATACGCCTTGGATGTGTGGGAAGCCATGCAACAATTTAGACACCTTCTCCCACCAGAGCCAAGGGAAGAATATGAGGCCTTCCTAGAGGAAGGCAAGGTAGCTGCCCAGGACCTGTTTCTTTCAACTTGGGACGTGGTGGACACGGCTGCCTGCACCTTAGCCACGGCTGTCACCCTCCACCATCTGGCTTGGCTACAGGAGGCCAGAGCATCGCCTCCCTCCCAGCAGGCATCCCTCAACGCTACCCTTTAGGGGGAACTCCCTCCTCCCGGAGGACACCTTCTCCATCCTGGGTACTGGCAGTGACCCCAGAGGTGACCTGAAGCACCTCGGCCTCCTTTGCCTGGGGTCCCTTCCCCATCTGCCAGTCCCCTAGCCCAATTCACCTTTTTCCTACCTCCCTGCTGACTCAAGAGATGTTTTGACTTCCCCGGGCATGCTGGACACTTACACTCGCTAAACCTTGTCTAATCAAGCCAGTAAAGCTCCAGGCCCTGACCTGCAAGCCACAAATTGGACTTCCGCCCCCAAGTACCCACTTCCCAGAGCACAGGTATATCGGTCCGACCCTGGGGCAAACAAGGAGCCAATGGCCTCAGTCACGAGAGGGTCTATCTGCTGTTTGAACTCCAACTGGCTAACCCTAGCGAAACTTCAACCCATTTTACTAGGAGTGTGCCTATGCAACCAGACGAGACCCCCAAAGCGAGCGCTTTATTATGGACCCATGTATATGTCCATAGTAGGCCCACTCCCCCCCAAATGAGGCCCTTCACTCCTCCTCCATAGCTGGTTGGTGAACCCATACTCAGACACATCCCAATAGTGGAACAGTCTTGGGGGTAATTCTCCCCTCTGTGACTTAAGACCACTAGTGCTTGTCCCTTTCCTACCCACTCATGGAGGAGATATGTGCGCCCACATGAGCCATAGGAGATGGTTGGGACAAACTGTCCCATCCTACCATGAAACATAGCACATCGTTTATCCCTGTACCGGACTGAGTTAAAAACCCCTCAGGTCCTCCAACAACTTCCATTGAGATGGATGCCATACATGCAATGTGACAATGCCCCTCCCCCCCAGCACACACAGCCTGAAAAAGGGGAAAGATAACCACATCGTGGAGAGCTATGCCCCATTGACCAGTACCGACCCATTGGCGCCACCCTGTCCCTCATCTACGGTCCCTACACCTAAGTACCCACAGTCATGAGGAGAACATACAACTCCTCTCCTCCCTGTCACTATGGGTAATGCTCTCCTGAAAAATCCACCAAGAGATCTCCAGGCTTCCTCGGTCATGCACAATAAGTTACCTGGGGTTGCCAGCCCCTTACAGCTTATCTCATTTATTACCGGCCACGGGGGGGCAGAGGATTGGGGAAATCTCTTCCCTGGCATCCTGCATACCCCATCACATCCATTCATGAACCATCTGCAAACTACCTCTACAGGTACCGACACTACGGTGAGGCCTCCCCCCCTCCAAAGTCCCCCCCATCGAATCTCCTCCATGTTGCTCAATCAAGGAAGCTAGTCTGTGGAACCTTGCCTGTTTCTCTGAGTCGAGGGTGCGTGTCAAATAATTGGAGTCATCACCTCCTGCATGCATGCTCAGAAGTGGCTTTTGGGGTAAGCAAAGCAGGTGACTGCCTAGGGCCCCCAGCAGCAAGGGGCCCCGTCAGCCGCCTGCTTTCCTAACTCAAAAACTGCAGCCTCTGCCTGGGCTGGGAGAAGCAGTGCTGAGCGCTGTGACTCCAAGCCGGCAGAGAGAGGGAGGGGGAGTAGTTTAATTGTATGGGCCCATGTTTGTCACCTGCAAGCAAATAGGGAGTTGCTGTTGGTTCTGGTGCCAGCTTGTGGAGTTGGAGGGGAAGTTTGGGGGGAAGAGATGGTTGGGGACCAGCAAGGTGTTGGAGAGGAGAGCTGTGGCTGAGGGAGGGGGAGGAGAAAGAGAACCAGCAGGGGAGAGGAAAGACGCTGTGGGGGGGGAGGAGAGAGGACAAACTGTGGAGAAAGCTCAAGCTGGGGGTGGAGGTGGAGGAGAAAGGGGACTGTGAGAGTGAGCAGAGGTGATTAGTGTCCCCCAAGCTGTCCCAAAGAATCAGACCTCTGTTTAGTTAAGAGTGTAAAAGAGGAGGACTTCAGAGCAACAGGCAGGCTTGAGAACCTGCTGTATAGGAATAGGTGCATGCACGTCAAAAGAAAAGGCATCCGCATAGGTGCAGTAAACAATGTCCTTCTGCTTGAAATGTTTTCCCCTGCAGCATGCCCTGCTCATAACTCAAAGCAAAAGGGAAGGAAGAGTGGCTAGTTTATCTCCTTTTCTTGTCTTGATTGGCTAAGGAGTTCTTGCCTTGAAGGTCTAGTTAAATAGTGCCTCAAGTGTCCCAAAAAAGGTGCTGCTTGTTTTTTCTGATAGTAAAATGCCTGTTTAAGGGAGACAGTGTTGGAGCTGGCTGGCAGCAGGAGCTTGTGGGGAGACCAGCAGACTCACTTAGAAAGACTGCAAAACAAAATGCTAAAAAGTTTCACTGAAAATTCAGCAACTCTCAGCTTCATCCATTTGCACTTTTAAAAGTGATGATAAGTGATGGAGCTAAATGCTGATAATGTCTGGCAACATTAGCTGTTAAGTATCCAATTAAAAGTGAAGTGAAGGCTGACCAGCTATTCCAGCTTCAGGTGACTCAATCAGAACTCTGATGTGGCATTGTAATCTGTTGTGACACGTATTCTTTCATTTGCAGGATTGTTTTGTGAGGTCCAATAGGAAAAGGATTATTCATAATAAAGAATAAAGACAAGTAGATGGCAGCTTCAGTGAGAGATGAGTTGGGTAATAAAAGGAAGTACATGTCAGGTGCTTAAATATGGGGGGCGGGGTCTGGAGTTGGCTGTTGAACAGGCAGCACAAAACCAGTCTGGTTCCCTGTCCAAATTCTTGAAGAAAACAGATGATATTTCATCTCGAAAAGAAACTGAAAGTTTAGGCCAAGAGTATGGACTGTTGCAGCTGCAGTATTCACCTTTTCCAGGTTAAAACTAGTGAAGCCATACCTACACTCTATTGTGACACAAGAAATTTAGTGAACTAGCTGTCCTCTCAAATGAATAAGACACTATGCTATCTATTGACTTTGAAAATCTTATTTCTGATTTTAACAACAGAAATATTAGGCAGGTGAACTTTTAGATTTAAAAAAAAATAATAAATAAAAAAAAAAGCTATGCTTTTATAAGGCAATCTTAGTTTCTATAGGGGGCCTCACCATGGGCCTTCGCCTGGGGCCCCAGATAGCCTAAGGCTGCCTCTGTCCACACTGGAAGGTCTCACACACCTCTCCAGGTCTCAGCCCATTGAGCCCCACACCCAACTGGCCAAGACCTCAGGGACACAGCAATTCCCTGCTTCCTTCACACCCCAGGCCCTCCAAAGCCCAGGGGAAGTATTCCCACCTATACTGCCTACACCACGATTCATGGTAGGTCTACAGCCCACCTCCACGCGAAATGGGAAGGTTCAAATGTCTTCACCAGTCTGGGCACAGAGATTTTGTGAGTAACTATGGGGTGTTACCCAAGGGTCTATTTCCTCCACATCCCAAACCCCCATCCACTCAAACTTTCTAACGTCCAAGGGGAACGTCTCCACTCGCGCCCTACTGCTACCATTTCCCTTGTGACCTCTCCTCGCAGGGATTCCACCTCATGGCTGCGGTAACTCCCCTTAGATTGACAGGAGACATTACCTCTCCTATTTGGAGGGGTTGTTACCCATCCTCCCCACCCTCAGCCTACACACAGGGAGGCTTAACAGGTCTTATGACCCACTGTGAACCGACATTTCATGTAAGCATGAGAGACATACCGACACTCCGCCCTCACCCTTACAGGGGAGCCCATTCCACCCTCCCCAGCCCCTATGGAAGCCCTCTTGAGGGACCAGGTCAATCTTCATCCCTATCTGGGGAATTCCATTTCTTTTTTCCATAAACAGGAAGAAACTAAGACTAATAGCCAAGGGTCCCACACACTGCGGACCCCAGGACCCAAGCCATCCCTTGTAGCTCACCACCTAGCGGTAACACACTATGGGTACCTTCCCAGCCTAAAATAATGCTATGCACCCACTAGCCTTTGGTCTGGGCCAAAAAATTACGAGGGGGAGTACACATCGGTAGCTCCCTCCCCTCATACTGGAAACTAGAATCAGGATCCTCCCACCAAGGGGATCAGTCAAGATGGCACACATGGTTCAGGAACACATGTTCCCTACCATTAACCCATAAGTCGCCCCGGCAAGCCTACCTCACAGGGCACTACTACCATTGTCCTCTCTCCCTTTCTCCTATGCTAGGCCATATCCAAGTGAATACCCCCACCCACCCCAGAGCCTCTCATGCCGGCACGAAGACCCAACGTACTAGTCTCGTGTAGTCAGGGCTGTCTGCCTGAGGTGCCTTTACAATGGGGTTGGATCAGCCTCGGGCCACCAGATCCCACTTCTGATACATGACCTTTGCACAATCTGGAGTGCTAGACTAGAGAGAACTTCGCTGCTCCTTTTCCCTTCTTTACTCGCAATGTTGATGCTTTCGTGGCTAAGCAACATGAATCTGGGACTGTCTGTCTGCAGAACTTTCCCAGTGAACACCTGGCCAGGGAATATCAGAAACCCGATCACCTTCAGTCCTCATGACCGCCTCTAAGGGAAGCAATAGATATTGCCATCCCTCCTCCAATCACAGGGGCAGGTACCTCCCTACATAGGTGACCCTGGGTATCCCTGCTCACGCATCATCTGATGTCAGGGCAACCGAGTCGAAACTCATCCTTTTGGATACGTCCTATATCTCGAGAATTCACCTCTCAGACGAAGGCCCATGGATTACTATCTTGACCCTTGAGGGCCTGTCTGTTGGATGTTGACCAGTACGGGACTTATGCTGTAGTGGAGGCGGAAGAGCCAACTCCACCCACCATCCATCAACCTGGCTAGCAGTCACCTAATTCTGAATGTATCTGAGAAGCACTCAAAGAAGAACAGTGGGTTACTTACCAGTAACCATCCTTCTTCAAGATGGGCTGCTCAGATTCATTCAGAGCCCTCCCCCCATCCCTGCGCTCGAAGTTGGTGAGTCTTAAGAACTGGGGAAGGGCGGGGTGGCAGCCACTTATATAGCCACCGGTAGCATGGGGTGGCGGTGGCTGCCTACACTCTTCTGACAGGCTAAGACCAAAGTTCTTCAGATCAATCTGGCACTCCAGCACGGAGACATCTAATTCTGAATGAATCCGAGCAGCCCATCTCGAAGAAGGACGGTTACTGGTAAGTAACCCACTGTTTTTAAGGCCTGGCTTGACAAAGCCCTGACTGGGATGGTTTAGTTAGGTTTCTTCCTGTCTAGAACAGGGGGATGGACTGGATATCTTGTCAACCCTCATCTTCCATGTGTCTATGTGGGGCAAAACCAACAAGGTATTGCGGCACCTTACAGACAAACAGATTTCTTCAAGCATAAACTTTCTTGGGCTCCTACTCACATCATCAGATGCATGAAATGGAATGTACAGTTGAGAGGCATAGCAAAAGCAGTGAGAGTCCTGTGCCACTTTATAAACTAACACATTTCTTTCTCCAGAGCCACTGGCACTGGAAAAACGTGTGTGTGTGGGGGGGGGGGCACAGATGGGGAGGCCCATCTTCCCCACTGCTTTCCCGGTGCCGGGGAAAGGATCCTGCTGCCCTCTTACCCCCTGCTTCCCAGGCAGTGAGGGCATGGATCTCCTAGCCCCCTCCTAGCTCTCTTTGCCCAGGCAGCATGAACACAGGGACAGGGGGCTAGGAGCCTGATGGGGCTCGGAGCTGCTTGCAGTGCCCAGCAAGCAGCTCCCAGCCTAGTCAATTTCATGGCTGTGAAACTGACCAGGTTGGGAGCTGCTTGCAGTGTGCATGGCAGGCAGCTCCCAGCCCCATCTGGCTCTTAGTCCCCTGCCCCTGTATTCATGCTGCCCAGGGGAAAGAGGGCTAGCAGGGGGCTAGAAAGAGTTCAGGCCACTTCCAGGCCTGGGGTGGCAGGGGGCAAAGTGGCCCGAACTCTGTAGAGTGGGTCGCTCCAGGGGGCCCCAGTCCCTGAAAGCCACAGTGCCACACTGGCCACTCTCCTCCCTCTCTCTGGGGAGGCACGGCTGGCTGGAAGTAGGTGGGGAGCGCTGCTCTGGCCCTGCTGGAGAGAGGCCAGTCTGGCTGGTACACCAGATGACAAGTGGCAAAACTTTTGGACCTGGTGGTCCACAGCCCCCACTTCTCCCCTATTCCGTGGGGGGGGGGGTTAGAGTGGCAACGGGGGCCCATAGCCCCAGTGAGGGTGGCATTGGAGGTTTATAGGGGGTGCCATAAAGGGCCTTCATCTAGGGCCCCCAGTTGCCAAAGGCCACCTCTGCTGCTCACTGTCTCCCCAAGTGCACTTATAACTTGTTCAGCTGCATCATCAGCTTAGAGGGAACACTGGCTGGCAGTGTCATAATCTTTCTTTAATAAAATCATAACTATCTAGCTCTCAGGCTAAAAGTTGCAGAGAAGCAGAAAACCATGACCTCACTTTATCCTAAAGGCTCAAAACCCAGAAGTCAGAGAAAATAACTCCCCCTCATTTATTGTTTCTTTAAACATTTCTTTATTTTTAAGTGAGTTTTAATGATATATTTAAGCCAGACTTGTGACTAGTTTTTGATGTTTGGGGTAGACAATACTGAATGGTCCTGGTGATGTTTCATCAGCCTCACAGCCAAATGAACAGGAGCATCTGGAGGTACTCTTCTTTGTGGTTCTGGTTTTCCGTTCAAGATGGGCACACAATTTTGCAAGTTTAATAATTTTTCTTAGATCAAGTTTTTGTTAAATTGAAAATTCAGAGAGAGAGAAAGAGAGAGAGAGACTGTTTTTGGATGATATCAAGAAATAAATCCAGGTCCTCTCTCTTCTTAAAGCACTAGATTCCAATTGTCTAATGTATGTTATTTCCTTTCTGCCTCCTGACTCTCTCCTTTTCCATTTTATTTTAATATATATATTCATACATTCCTCATTGCTTTATGGGTGATCTAAGCAATGAAACTCAGGTATTGTTTGAGGATGAGAGGAAGAAACAAGGGACCTTTGGCCTCCTCTCAGATACCCTGAAGTAAAACAAACATGGAGTCTTGTGGCACTTTTTAAAGCTAACAAATAAATAAATTTGTTAGTCTTTAAAAGTGCCACAGGATTCCTTGTTTGATTCACTAAACTAGACCTACCAGGCCAGCACTTTGGAACTTGTCAATATGCTGTGTGATCTGTAAGAGCTGCTTTCCTCTTTGCCATGCTTTGGAATTGGTAATTTGACTGCAATCAATGACATCAATGACAATAGGGCATATTTACAGTGCAGAAGGAAGGACAAAAAACTTCTTTAATATGTTGATTGATGGCCATATTCCCTAAAAACCCAGTATTTTCATATACGTGATAGCCTGGGGTCTTCTCTCTCAGATATAATAGATCATTATCTGCACAGAGAAGTTTGCTCAAAAAGGCATCTCTGAAGACTGAAAACTTGTTAAATGTAGAAGGAAAAAAGTTCTTTAATATCTCAAACACTTTCTGGAGATGCTGATGTAAATTCAAAGAGAAGGTCCTGTTTTGTAAAGGTTGGGGATGTGAAATTCTCCTGACTTTGTCCCCGTTTGCTTGACAGAGGCTGGCTCCATAAGTTTTATCTCAACACTTGCCCTTTCTCTTCCCCTCAGGGAGCAGTTGTGGGGAGGTGGCTACTTAAGTCAAGAGTTACTGTAAACAAATGCTGCCTGTCCCAATTCCCTTCCCCTTTCCCTGGCCAGGCTGAGCTGCTCCCTGGCCACAGGCTAATCCTGCAGCTTGAAGAAGCTCCCTGCTCCCTTACTCCAGCTGTCTGTGTGGGATCCTGCAAAAGCACAGCCCCCCCCAAAGCGCAGGGCTCAGGGCGGTTGCCCCTTTTGCCGCCCCTTAAGGACAGCCCTGTCCGCAGCCCCTAGCAGGTGCCACAACCTCTGGTCAATTTCACAGAGGTCGTCGCCCAGAGGGGGGACAAGACGGTTCCCCTATTGCCCACAGGGGCAGCCCTTGCTAATCCCCAGCAGTGGGGCAGCAGCCACTAATCTCCCTGGTGGGAAGAGCCCACCGGGGGATCCATCACTCCCCTGAGCCTCTCTGCACCTCCCCTCAGCACCCTGGCCAGGGTGCTGATGGGCTCCCCATTTTGAAACAGGGGTTGTTTTGAAGCAACATGTCCCAATGGCATTGTTTTGAAACAACCCTTTCAAAACAAGAACTATTTCGATTCCATCCCAGGTTTTATTATTCCGAAACAACAGACCTTATTTCGAAATGACAGACTCCCATCATTTCAAAATAAAGAAATGTCATTTGGACATGACATCTTTTATTTCAAAACAACGGTTGTTGTTTTGAAATAAAACCCTTGTGTGGGCACAGCCCCAAGGGATCCTGCTCATCAGTTCCCTAAGGAAGCCAAAATCTGCTTTTCTGAAATCTAGCATCTGTGTTCTGCTTCTTTCCTTTCTTCTTTTGATCAGGATCCTGAACTCTACCATCGCATGGTCACTGGTGCCCAAGCTGCCATTCACTTCTATTTTCCCGATCAATTCTTCCCTGTTTGTGAGCAGCAGGTCAAGAAGTGCAAGGCCCCTAGTTGGTGCTTCCAGCATTTGTACCAGGAAGCTGTCTTCAACACTCTCCAAAAACTTCCTGGATTGCCTGTGCACTGCCGTGTTGCCCTCCCAGCTGATGTCAGGGTAATTGAAGTCCCCCTTGAAAACTAGGGCCTTCGATCTGGAAACTTTTGCTAGTTGTTCATAGAAAGCCTCATCCATTGTTTCCTTCTGGTCTGGCGGTCTATAGCAGACACCCACCATGACATCAATCTTGTTGCACTCTCCTCTAAACTTAACCCAGGGAATTTCACCAGGCTTGTCTCAACTTTCCTCGTGGAGCTCTGAGCAGTCTTAAAGCTCTTTTACATATAGTGCTACTTCTCCACCTCTTCTTCACTGCCTGTCCTTTCTGAACAGTTCATACCCATCCATGGCAGCGTGCCAGTCATGCAAGCTATCCCATCATGTCTCTGTTATTCCAAATACATCATAGCTCCTTGTCTGTGCCAGTACTACAATTCTTCCTGCTTGTTTCCTAGACTCCTTGCATTTGTGTACAGGCACCCTAGATGCTGGTCCAATTGCCCTACATTCCACTGCTGAATGTCTCTCCTGTTGCATCTTCTTCCTTGGATTTTCTCCTGGCATCCTCTTTCCCTACGCACCTCAGGAAGTAGGGCTTCATTAGGATACTCAAGACACTGATTTGATTCCTGCCCCCCCCCATTCTGATTAGGGTTTGTTGTTTTTTTTTTTTATCCCTGCTGCTACAGCCCCAGTTCCCTGCAAGTTCCATTCCCTTCCCCCTGGGTCTCCCACATGTGACTTACCCATGGGCTTCGGTCACCTTCCCCTTTCAAACCTAGGTTAAAGCCCTCCTCATTAGGTAAGCCAGTCTACATCCAAATATGCTCTTGCCCTTCTTCAATAGGTGGAGTCCATATCTACCTAGCAGTTCTTCTTCCTGGAACAGCACACCATGGTCAAGGAAGCCAAAGCACTCCTGGTAACACTGTCTTCACAGCCAGGCGTTCACCTCAAGGATGCATCTTTCTCAGCTGCCTCAGCACCCTTGACCAGAAGGATCGAGGAGAACACCACCTGTGCACCAAACTCTTTTACCCGTGCTTC
The DNA here is from genome assembly GCA_007922195.1 of Podocnemis expansa. NCBI lineage: Eukaryota > Metazoa > Chordata > Testudines > Podocnemididae > Podocnemis > Podocnemis expansa. The sequence continues at coordinate 1,015,954 of ML682091.1, forward strand.
CAGAGCCCTGTAGTCACCTTTGATCTGTTGAGGGTTACATCTTGGAGTATCATTAAGGCTCATGGAGTGAAATAAGATGTGTCTGTTTTGGTCTGGCTTTATTTCAGTGGGAATGGGGTCAATGTGGTGTTTACTGAGGCAGCATAATGCAGTTTATTGTAGGTGATGGTGACAAACTCACTGTTCCTACCCCCACAAATTGGTGTTCCATGATGTCCATGTGCAGATACAAGGAGGTGAAACCTCCTATGATGTCTGCTGAGAAGGGGATTTGTTTTGATGTGGCTGTTGGGGTACAAACCCAGAATGTTAGTCAGCTCCCCACCCATGGAAAATGTATAAACAACATTGGTAGACTTAAGTCTAATGTTTCAACCCAAAGGGTTGTAGTCCATGATCCCTCCTGTGCTCCAGGATGATGAGTGGTGGTGCTCTTCATATGATCCAACAAATGAAGTACAGAAGAGTAATAACCTTGTTGTAAGACATAATTCCATTTCTTATCTTCATAGGTTATTTCGAAAGGTGTGTCTTGGTTGATGTTGTTCCAGAAGTGTGTGTATTATATTTCCACCAACTCCACCTGCTAGGTTCCCAGAAGATTCAAGGGTTTAATTAGCTATGTGACCTGGGCCTCCTGGGATAGCCTTCTGAATGTGCCAAAATCAGGGCAAGCTGCAAAACCAGGGGCCAAGCCCCTAAACCACTGATAGGTGGTAGTTAAATTACTCTCCCAGTCAGTAACAAAACATGTCTCTGATTCCTCACTCTGGTCATCATCAAGCATAATAAAATAGAAACAGCCCCCTTCATGCACACCAGCTCCTATGGCCCCCTCTAGCCACTGGGTCTCAAAGAAATAGGTTGCCCTGACCCCAAAGTGCCAGCCAAATCATCCAGAGCAATATAGGCTTGGCTCTTACCTAAAATACCATGTTGCCAGCCAATCCTTTAGCAACTACATGTAGGCACCCTGTACTTTAGGGGCCTCTGAAATCAAGTAGGAGGTTAACATTTAAGCGGTTCCTATGTGCTGTAAGTTTTCCACTGAGGGACTACAACTCCCATGATACCTTGGGAAAGAGAGAGAGGGACCCTGCCTGCCCTTTTAGGAAGCAGAGGGGGACCGAGGGGCTCCATGGAAGGAGAGAGAGATGTCTGAATCTAGAAGCTGCTTGTGACTGTTCCTGTGGTGCTCGAGGCTGCTCCTGGGATTCCTGAGACTGCTGGAGGCTGACTCAAGCAGGGAGCTTCAGTGGTTGGTGGCTTACTCAGCCCAAAGCAGGGTCTGAGCCTAGAGCTGGCTGAGCTGCATCTGCAGTGAGGGTGTGAGTGTTTGTCTGCCTCCTCCAATTTGGAGCAGGGCTTGGAAAGCAAAGGAGTCTGCTGAGAGACTGACTGAGCCTGACGGGAGGCAGTGTAGCAATCCCTTTGAACCAGGGCCAAGACTACAGACCATTGGGTGGGCTCACTCTGTATCTGCAGCATGGTTCTGAGTGGATACACTAGACCAGCAGAGTGCTGCCTTGTCTCTTTCATTGAAAACCCATACAAGCAAGGGGTTGGGGTTGTGAACTCTGGGAAGTATGCCCTCTGAGTTGGAAAAATGGCTGTGAACATGTTAGTTAGATAAGTTTCCTTTATACTGTATTCTGCGTCTGTTCACTGATTTATTTACTTGCCTCTGTACTTAAATTAGTAGTAATATTCAATTCTATCCTATTATAAGTTTCTTTGTTAAATAAAGGTTTGTTACATGCAATTAAGCACCATGAACTTATTATATATATAATTAATAAGTTTGGATTAGATCCATCCCACAGGTTATTCTTAGCCACATGGATTTAGTCCTGGAGGCTCCCAAGTCATGCCACTGAGTGTGTACCAGAGCCAGCCAGGTGGAGGCACCACCAAGTTAATTTCCTGTAAAGCAAAGGGACAACAGCAGAAGTGTGGATACAGGATTCCCACGATCCAACATCACCATTGGGAAACTCAGGATCTTTTTGTCATCAAAGTTAGGCACCTGTGTGCTTGTGAGTGTTGCCTGCTCCCAAGTAACCCAGGGAGAAAAGGGAGAGGGTTACATACAACTAAAGGTTTAATATAAAAAGAAAGCAGTCAAAACATGAAAGATGTTAAAAGGTCAAAATGAATCACATACATACAAATGATTTAGAGTCCACAGAAAACAAATCCTTGAAGATCATGTAGTTTGCAGGTTAGTTCCACTCCTCTGATGTGCACCCAGCAGCAGCAGCAGCTGGGTGGGTCTCAGTCCCTTGTTCAGACCCAGGAGAATTGTTCCGGGGGTGGGGGGTGTTGGTTGCAGACAGACTGAAGACTAAAGACAAAATGGAGATGGGTCCCCTGCCTTTTATCTCAGACTACTTGCCAAATCAAAATAGAGTTGGGTCACATGGTGAGTTTGGGTAACTGGTCAAACAGGTTTCTTCTTAGGACCATTCCAGCTGGGAGCCCCTCCTGATGGGCAATTAATATGACAATAGTTTGCAAAGGCCCAGTCTGGAATTATCTCAGCTCAAACAACTTGGAACACACATAAAACAGATAAGATCCCAAATTTCTAATACAAATATGATACCTACCTATTAATCATATAATCATTCCTAGCAGATGACAGCCTGTCTATTGATACCAGACATGGCATATTGCATATGGATTATTGCAAATATGAAATATTAATATGAAAAATAATCATAAACAGTCCCATAGATCCAGACAGCATCACAAGCTGTATAGTAAAGTTTGAGCTGCTGTTTTAGGGAAAAATCCCAGAGCTGATGTTGCTGGGCAAAGTGATATAAAAAGCTACCGTCATTCATTTTTCCCTCATCCTTCTCTTTGCAGGAGTAATAATTTTCTTTTGCACCTAAACATCACAGAGTTAAGAAGCTTCCACCCCGTTAAACTTCTCGGGCCACCTCAACAATTTTACCAGCAGCTGCTTTTATTCTCCCTCTTCCTTTTACCACTAGAACTTTTCCAGTTCTGCAAATCCTGTACCATTTGGAGTTTACTTTTTGTAATTCTACAGGATTAAAAAGATCCAGTAACTATCTCACCCTCGTAATCTTTCAATTGGTATACAGGTTTCTGGCCCTTGGTTGAGGCTTCACCCACTATGAATATCTCATTGGTAAACATATGTTCATAACCAGGGTTTAAAGTAAGCCGGAATGCAAAGGAACACTATTCTGGGGCCTACTGTTTTTAGGGGCTCAGCATTCAGGGGCCCTTAAAAATAGAATGTGGAGCTGGAATGCTTCATTCCAAAGCCCAACATTTAAAAATAGCAGGTCTTGGAATGCAGCATTCTGGTTCCACGTTCTTTTTTTAGGGGCCCAAATGCCAGGCCCCTAAAAATAGCAGGTCCCAGAGCACCATTCCACCACGCTCCAGTGGGCAGGGCCAGGGACGTTGCTGAGGGGCTCAAGCCCCACCCCAAAACCCTTCCCTTCCAAGCCTGACCACCATCCTGGGCCTGCTGCTTCTGCCCCAGCCGTGCTGCTGCCTGGACCCAGGGCCTACCACTCCTGCGCCCAGCTGCTCCACTACCAATGAGTGTGAGGTGGCCTGCCTCACCCTGGTGGGGTATTGGGGGCAGGGCACTGGCATGGGGTGGCTGGAGCTGAAGTCCAGGGAGGCCCACCGGTGTGGGAGGGAACTCCACCATCATGGGAGGGGGGACCAGCAGTGTGTAAGCATTTCAGGGACCCTCAAATTATACTTTACCACCTGTTCATAACCTTTCTCAAAAACTCCTTTGGTTTCAGATCGTCTCATGTGGTCGCCTTTTCTAAAGTGGACAACAACTGGTTTTACTTTTAAACTATCTCTGTATAGATGCCTGAAGAGGGGGAGGAGAGAACAAGGCTTGGAGCTGACTCACTCTGTTGCCCCATCTGCTGGAGAAAGCTGAGAAAGCACAGGGAATACATGCCAAGGCACAAACAGGACTGAAGTTAATAGAAAGGTCATCTAATAATTACCTACAATACGCCTCTTAATACGTCCCAGAATGGTGCTGGCTTTTTTTTTTTTTTTTTTTTTTGCAACAGTGTCACACTGTTGACTCATATTCAGCTTGTGGTCCACTATGACACCTAGATCCCTTTACACGGTTCTCCTTCCTAGGTGGTCATTGGCTATTTTGTATATGTGTTAAATAATATCATAAATGGTCCCCCTGAGTTAAGCCAGCACCACACTTGTCTTTACTGAATTTCACCTGCAGCCCCTGGCCGGGTCTGGACCCTGCCGTTCCCAGCAGCCCCTGGACAGAGGTGGCCTTAAGCTATCTGAGGCCCTAGACAAAGGCCGTTTGTAGAGCTCCTTACAAGGCAGCCCCAGCCCTCCTCATGGCCCCAGTTCCCCTCGGCCACACTCCCCCCCCCCCGCAACCCCACCACCCTGCCTGGGGCCCCAAAACCCACACCTCCACCCATGGCCCCAGCTTCCCACAGCCAGTCCCCCTGCCAGGAGCCCGAATACTGCCCCACCACCAGTCCCATCCCTAGCTGCCTGCCATATAGCCTGCAGGATGAGACGCAGACAAAGCCCGCAGCCAGGGTCGGATCCTGCTGCTGCCGGCAGCCCCCAGACCCTGGCCACGTCTGGATCCCACAGCAGCCAGCAGCTCCGGAACCCTGGCCAGACCTGGATCCTGCAACTGGCAGCAGCCCCTGGACCTCCGCCAGGGCTGGACTTCACTGCGACCCCAGGGCCCAAAACCCTGCCATTGCCAGTGACCCCTGGACTCTGGCTGGGGCCAGACCCTGTTGCCAGTGGCGGCACAGTTAAGGAGTTGCTGTGGCACACCAGTGTGCTATAGCATGCTGGTTGGGAACCACTGGTTTAAGGCATAGCTAAGCAGGACCAAAGTTTTAACTATATAAACTGGAATCCCAGAGGCAGTTCTTTGGACCCTAACTCCAGGACACAGACCTGAACACCCTACCAACTCTACTGTGCACAAACTGGAGTCCCCAGATAATCTAATCCTGACTGGACACCAGGAGAAGTTTGTCTACCTCATGGGAAGCAGTGAGTGTTGTATGCTTATCATGTATGCTCTCTTTTGGTAACTGGAAATAAATAGAGAATAGGGATATTATTATGGAAGGCTCCATTGGTAAAAGAGCCTGCAAACCCACAGAGAATTATACCCGGAGCCCTGTTCCAAAGGGGCAGCCATGTTACTCTAGTTCAGCTAAACAAGCAAGGAGTTCTGTGGAACTTAAAGATTAAGAAATTTATTTATTGCATGAGCTTTCATGAGAGAAAATCCCACAAAATCTGATGCAGTGGGATTTTCTCCCACTACACCTCATGCAATAAATACAAAAAATAAATTTGTTAATTTTTAAGTGCCATGGGGCTCCTTGTTTGTTTTACCCAGAGCCCTGTGGTCTGGGAATAGGTGTGGGGAGGTTGCCTTTAAAGGGTTATGCCTTGAGCCCTATGCGTTTGGGTAAAGGTAGGGTGCCCTAGTGCAGTGGTTTTCAAATGTTTTCTTGGGACTCTGATGAAAATAATCATTCATGCCCACAACCCAATAATTACGTCTTTGATGAATGCATTCCAGTCTTTTGGCTGTGGCAATAGGGGATGCCATGACTCAGTACATGACGGTCGGTGACCCAGTACTAGTTTGAAAGTAGGTAACAGAACACAGAAGCTAGAGAAATTCATACGGGAGATAAGTTGTACATTTTTAATAGTGAGGGTGGTTAACCACTGGAACAACATTCAAAGCTTCATCATGGAATTACTTGGGGCAAAATCTGTGATCTGTGTTATTGTTGTACTTGTAAAAGAAAAGACGGCAGGATTTTATTCTGGGGATAAAGCAACACACTGCCTTTCTTGCAAATACAATAATTTAAAAAAGCTGTTGCAGTACATTTTTACATCTCCATTCACACCAAAAACTTCTGCAAGCTGGTAAAATAGAGTTACCAGTCCTTTATGTGTTCCTTGAGTCTGTCCACTGCCCAACTAGGCTGGCCATGAGGAGTGAGCTGGGCCTCTGTGACTACTCAGTCCAGTGTTCCATGATGGTTGCAAAACAAACCCAAGCCTTCTGCTTTGTTTTTTATAGCTGTGTCATGCAGACTTTGGATTCTGCATGGTAATTATGAGCATTTTTTTTTTTTTTAGTTTCACAGTTTTGTTTTATTTTAGGGTGGCTTCTCCCAAACTTTAGGGTTATTATTTACAAGTGGGGCTTTTGGCGGGGATGGGGGGGGGGGGGCTTTCAAGCTCAGGGTAGTAGTTGCCACTTTGGTTTTACTCTAGTTTTTTGTCTGGATGTTTTGAACTAGTGTTTTTCCTAGTTTACATTTTACACACACATTTTTCACTTATCCTTCCAAAATAGTTAAGCAAAATATTCTCAAGGTTTAATAGTACAAGACTTAGAAAAACAACAAAATGGAATTCTCTATAGTTAAGCAATAACAATTTTCATTACATTGCATTGAAGAATACAGGAAGTCAGACTAGATGGTACTGACTGGCCTTGGAATCTACAAAGATCAGAAAGGATAGCCATCTGCAAATGCCAAGGTCAGGGCATGCTGCAATAGGAGAGGAGATTCTCCCAGCTCTGGTGGGTGACTTGAAGTCAGATTTCCCAGTGAGCCTCAAACAATGTTTTTAATTCCTCACATTGGTTTTCAAGAAGCTAAAGCAAAATATAAACAGTCCCCTTTACCACATTTCAGTCTCTGTCTCCCAATCAGCCACTAGATCAAGTAAAGATTTGAAACTCCATGCTCTTTATCACAAAGGTTCTCCCAACTTTGAAATATCAGCCACAGCAACAAATCAATGTCAGTTTGGATCTTACTCAAAATACCATACTGCCAGCCAATTTATTAGTAATTAAAACTAAAGGTTTATTATAAAAGGAAAGAAACAAAATAAAGGAGAACAGTTAAATGATGAAAGCGATCACAGATACAAATGATTTGAAACCCCATATACATCAGGCTTCCAGTAAAACTGTGGAATTTGCAGGCCTGTACAGTCCTGCTGTCCATCCAGTACCTAGATGGGTCTCAGTCCTTTGTTTCATCACTTCAGTTGTAGATGACTTGATCCAGAGGTAGGTGAAGGCTGAAGACTGAAGATTAAAGACTGGCTGAAGACCAATGACAAAGGAGATAGTGCAGCTGCCTTTTATGTTCCTTGGACTTTGCCATGCTGCTTGTGGAAATTTACAGAAATAAGATGGAGTCCAGGGACTGCATGAGTACATCCCGGTGACTCATCAGGTGTAGCCCTGCCTTCTACCCGTGGACCCATTGTACCCATAAATTTCCTTAACAGGCCATTAAACAGGCTAGTGCTGCTGGTATTCTATCTGGGGTGTCACCCAAGAACACAGCACAAACGGAAATTCAGCTATATCGAATGTAACCATCACTTCCAATACAAATATGACACAGATGCATAAATGATATAATCATGCTTAGCAAATTATAATGGTTTAACAGTACTGGACATGGTTTATCACATACAAAATTATTGTAATTCTGAAATATTGACATTAAATAGTATCCAAAATGGTTTCCCTAATCCAGTCAGCATCACACTTGTCTTTACTGAATTTTATCTTGCTGAATTCAGGCCACCTCTCCAAGCTCATTTTGAATTCTACCCCTGTCCTCCCAAGCACTTGTGACTCCTCCTAGCTTGGTGTCAGTGGCAAATTTCAGAGGCCAGTCCACTCCATCATCCAAGTCACTAATGGAAATAATGACCAGCACCTATGACAGAGCAGACCTCAGCTGGACTCCACTACCTAGGTTCAAGGCCATCCCTAGGGTTGGGTGAGGCCCAGGGCCAACTGACCTGTGGGGGCCCCTGGCCCTCCTGGGCACCTGGCGAGGGGAAGGGCAGCCCTGGCCCAGAGGACAGGCTCTGCATTTCCAGCCTGCCCCTGCGCCAGTTCATCCACCTGAGATCAGGGTGACCTGCATGTGTGTAGCAACTTCAGGGTGGAAGGGGTTAATACCATGGGCTATGTCTAATTGTAAAAGCTAAGTTGACTTTATTAAGTCAACTTAATAAAGTCTACTTAACATCAACCTTATTAAGTCAACTTAGTGAATCCACATTGCCTTAAGTTGATTTAATAAAGTTGACTTAACTGTAAAGTCGACTTTATAAGTGGACCATATAAAGTCGACGTTACTGGACTCTAAAGTCAACTTTATTGCCCTGCAGTGTAGACAGGGCCTGTTTAAATCGACTGAAGAGCCCTTAAGTCAACTTAAACACATAGTGTAGATGTACCCATGGACAGGAGAGCCAAAAGACACCAAGCACAGGTTTTTGAACTGGAGCAGCAGTCCTGCCTGTTTCCTCTTCAGTGGCAGGAGAGGTCTTGGAACAATCAGGAAGAGGCCAGAGAACAGGCTTGGAGGATCCAATGTTCCCTCTAAGGGGAGAGGGCAGCTGAGCAACTACGGTTGCTCGCTGCGCTCCCCCCCCCACGGGGCCTGCTGCACAGCCCCTCCCCCCGCTCCTGACAGCCCCGCCCCCGCTGCTCCCGCTCAGCCCCCCCCTCCTGGCAGCCTGCCTGCTCCCGCTCGCCCCCCCGCTCGCCCCCCCTCCTGACAGGCCCCCCTCCCGCTCGCCCCCCTCCCGACAGCCCCCTGCTGCTCCTGACAGCCCCCTCCCGCTCACCCCCCCGCTCGCCCCCCCCCTACTTACCATGGAGCTGGACGGGAGCCAGAGGGCCCAACCACA